>JAPYZI010004497.1:0-23316 GCA_030523105.1 Ophioninae sp. A BG-2022a
ACGAATCCATCGGATTTCTCTCCATTCCGATGGATTCTGGTGGATTCCGGAATCCACCAGAATCCATCAGGAACGAATCCAACGAGATTTCTCATCGTTCGCCCCGCTTGGAACTCCAGCCTTTTCCGAGTCAACTCTCAACTGCAACGAAAATTCTTGAGACCTCGTCAACCGTACGATGAAAACGGGCTAAAGTATAAAAACCGACGATCGTAGAATTACGAACAGGTATACACTCTTCGGCTTCGAGTTTATTCTCCTCGTTGGTCGAACGTTAGTCGAGTAAGAGGAGAGACGTATCGCGCGAGAGACCGAAAACCGTATCGTACTTTCGCGTTTTCGGTCTTCGCGGATCGACGGCGAGTTCGGAAGAGAGTATCGCGATCTCTGTCGTGCCGAGACCGATTCGCTCGGGCACACGCGCCACCGCATTGCGGAACGTGCGTTTTTTTTCCCATCCGCCGCTCCCCCCCCCCTCTTCCTTCGAATCCGTGCCAATGCGCAGTAGCCAAGTGTTTCATGAATAATAATAATAATAATTATCGCAACGGCACAATAATTATGAAACGTGAAAGATGTTGGGCCCGAAGGCGGACCGCCGGCGAGACTCGACGAGTTCGTGACGGGCCAAAAATAGGTAAGGAGGAAAGAAAGGCCCTTCGAGAAAACGCGGTACGAAAAAAAATGTGTACGTGTAGAAGCGTATAAACGTATACGTTGCAAAAGCGCACAAAGTGTGGCAAACGGGCAAAAGAAAGAACGAAAACACGTTCCCGCAGAGGCTGATGTTATACGTATAGAGAATAATTATCGCATGAATTAGACCCCGGTGAGGTCGTGCCCGGAACTCTTGCCTCCGCGGAGACTCGAGGAAAGTAACGAGTCGTGCCAGTCGCGGTTTACTCTCGCGTGCCATCGGCAAAAAGTTGAACGGGACCAGGAGAGGAGGGTAGTCGGAGGATTCGAGGTTAGCGCAACGAGGCGAATCGCTTCTACCCGCGAGGGTGTAACAAGTTTGTATTCCGAATACTAGAGCTACGACTAAACAACCAAGTACAGGCGTTCGACGAAGAAAACTTTGGGAAACGCGACGGGCGAGTCTTCGCGTTCTCGTGAAAAACGGAGGGAGCTTCCGGACGCAGCTGGAACCGACCGGTCGTCCGAGCTTTTCGTTTATTTATCTTTTTTGGCGTTTTCAAAAATTGGTTTGTTTTGAGACGAGTTATAAATTATGATAAGATGGTAAATCGTTTGTCATTCAGCGATGAGACTTACCAATTACCTCTTAACGTATATCGCTTATTACTTTTTGTTCGCGGACGATATTTGGTATTTGAAATTGATGTTCCTTCGGTAGACGCGTAGCAATGGAAAACGTAAGTGACCCAAAAATTTTGAGTATCGAAAGCGGTCCGTCGCGGGATCGCGGAACGTCCGGCTGATACTTACGCTCTAGGCGAAACGAAATTACGAGGGAAACATTAGTTTTCAACGCGGCTTTAATTATTATCTCCTCTTGACAGGAGTTTCCCAAACAAACCCAAACAAACCCAAACAGACGAAATTACGAGAAAAACATTATTTTTCAACGCGGCTTTAATTATTATCTCCTCTTGACAGGAGTTTCCCAAACAAACCCAAACAAACCCAAACAAACGAAATTACGAGGAAAACCTTATTTTTCAACGCGGCTTTAATTATTATCTCCTCTCGATAGGAATTTCCGTTAAAAAGTTTGTTCCCGCGTGATCTCCGGTTCGAAAAATAAGACGCTCGATAATCGGAGAGGAGGAGAGGGGAGGTGGAGAAAACGCGGATTTTGTCTCGATCTCGTATCGCTCGGCTGTGAGAAGGGTTAATAGGTATCGAGTTCGATCGATCGAGGAAAGTGCCTCGCTCGTAAGCACCGTCTTTTAGTCGAGGAACGAGACGATACTCGAAGGAGGAACGAAGCGCCCCGACCTTTCGGAAAGCCATAGTCAAAGAGCGAACTTGGCCGTAACACGCGCGGGGTGGAAGCTGCTACGGGAGGATTTGAAAGGGTGGCTACGATAAAGCGAACGACCAAACTTGGCCCATTCGCGTTTCCCGTTTGCATCGCTGGGACGAAAGCGAGCACGTTCCCTGTGTATCCTCGTACACCTGCCCACGCGCAAACATAAAAAGACGCAAAGACCGCCACGCGCGAATCTTTCGTCATGATGATATTGCGAAGCCCGGTTACGTATTCTCCTGGTGGTCTCGTTTTTTCGCGCGATCCGCGAGTCGCTCCGTTGGACGTTTCCGTTTGTTTTTTTTTTTTTTTTTTTTTTTTTTTTACTACCCGCGTGTACCTTCTCGTTCGATTATTCGTCGCTCCGATAATTGTCGTTTTTTCGATCCTCGTGCCGTAACAATCTTCCCTTAAAAACTATCAATCTCCAGAGGTTTCAAAATTCACTCACCTTCCCCAAAAAGTTCCTCCGATTCAAAGCTGACAGGGAGGTCGAAGCGCTGACGTGATCGGCAAATTCTACGAAGGCGTAATGGTCGCTTCCACCCTGAAAAAAAGAAAAAAAGAAAAAAACGGAAAACTCCTTCAGACATCCTTCCGGAATGGTCGGAGGCGTTTCCGGAGGATTTTGATACGATAACACGCGCGGGCCCGTGGAATCCCCGGATTCCGCAAACTCGGTACGAGTACCCCGGTAGCGTCGTATACCCGAAGGAAAAACCGGGATTTTTCGAATAAAAGGAAATCACGGGGGAAGGAGAGGAAGAAAGGTACGAGGAAAAAAAAAAGAGGAAAAACGAAGGAGGAAGCCAGGAGAACGGCTTCCAGTATCGTCACGCCGCGATCTTCTTTCTTCCGCTGATGTCACACGTATACGTCCGAAGACCGGTATATTCCGACGAACGTGACACGCGCGAAATCGCTACGGTACTTTCGAGACGAAATAAAATTTTAGCTCCCCTCCGGCGCGTATCAGACGAGGGCAAATAATGAGCGCCGGCAACTTTCGCGGCACCCGGCGCGAAACATTGCCACTCGAAAAATGCGATACTTTTTCGTTCCTCCGTGACGAAAGAAGGAACGCGTTGGCGGTCGCGCGGACGAACGAGGTTCTTCCAGGTGAAACGGATCGACGAAAAGAAAAGTGAAAAAAAAAAAAAAAAACAGGGCGTCATCGTACGCGAAGCTGAGTACGAAAACATTCAACCGTTGGTGGGCCAAAGAAATCTCGACCACGAGCCGTCACTGACCGTTGGAAAAATGAGTTACGCGGTACCGAGAAAGGACGCGACCAAAAAAAAACAAAAGAAAAAAAATTCGCAGCTGTCCTAGCGTAAGCTAATTGCACGCGCCGTTACGACCTAGCGCTAATTACTTGTTGTAACTTTTATTAGCAATTAGTACGGGCGATAATTGCTTTCGGTAATTGGACATCAGCCTCGTCTCTCCCTCGTTCCAGAGTTCTTCCCGCTCGCTGGTAGATTTTTCGCGCTACCAGCGGGTTATCGTCGAATCGGTCCTCTTAACACCGGTACAAAGAGTAGCCCGGAGAGAGACTGAAAAAACTCGAACGATACTCTCGCTTTTCAAACCCTTCGGATTTTAACCGTCGGGGTTCGACGGATCGACGATACTCGGTTCTTTTCGCGGATAGTTTCGTCGAAGCGAGTGCGTCGGAGATTCGGACGAGTCATCGAGTCGGCTCGTCCGTTCGCCCTATCGATCGTCAACGTTTCGACCTTCGAAGAGCGAACGATCGCGAGCAAGAAACGAGAATGGAGTGTCCGAGGTCGCGACGAAACTTAACGATACGAAACGAATTTGCCGGTACACGCACCGAGGTTGATTCAGTCCGGAAATATCGTTCGGGTAAGCGAATGAAATTAATTAGATTTACCCGAGCGAAGAAAGAAAGAGAGAGAGAGAGAGAGTATTGGCTCAAAGGTCGTACGACTTTGTCCCTCTGGTTCACCCCTTAAAGACGTCGCTCCGGCTCTGCCCACCGGACGCTTCATTCGCGAGTTAAACTTTTTTTTGTCCCCAATTTTTCAGTCGTTCCTCGATTACTTCGAACGAAACGCTTGACGGAAACCCGTCGCGCGTTATACGAGAACAGGAAAGTGACAAAAGCTGCCGGAGCGGACAGAGGAGAATTGGACGGGAAATCCGGCGAGATAAATACCCGAGAAGTCCACTCGAAATTCTTCGCCGTCATCTTCCTTCTCCACCCATCGAAAATCATTTTTAAAAATACGCGGTTCGATGAGAATCCTGTTATTTTTTTTTTTTTTTAAGGAAGATACCGATCCGCGGCAGTTTTCTCAAGCGCACAACGTTGAACGATCTCGCTCGGCCCTCGTTTCCAAAAGGTAAGGCAAGCGCGTCCTAACGAACCACCGAATCTCCTTTTTGACGAAGATTCATATTTTATCGCTAAATTATAAAGCCGCTTTGCGCGGAAGAGAAAATTACAGGGCGTAAACTCGCGCCCGAAGCTTTTATCGAGGACAACAGCGGCAGCTGCGGCAAGAGAAAGAGGCAAAATCCTCGCGCGTCCAACGCCGGATCGTACCGGGAATTTTTAATGAAATCTATTTAATAGCCAAAGCCCCACTTTTCCTCTCGTAGTACGTTCAAACCCCCGTCGTTTCCCTCCTCCGTTGCACGAGCGCGTTCGTCCCCGTGCACTTTGCCACCCCCCTCTCATCTACCCCCATCGCGTACCTGTTTTTTTTTTTTTTTTTTCACAAAAACGTACCCAGTCTCGATCCGCGTCGTGACAGGAGTGCGCACACTCGCGCGTTTATTATTTACGAGCGCGCGCGTATTATCCGGAAAACGTGTGACGACGGTTGAAACGGCAGCGATGACAGCGCCTGACCGGAGCATGAGACGGAAACGGTGAAAAGCGAAAGAAGAAAAAGCGCGATCGTTTTTTTCGTATACGCGATGGGGGTCAGTCTCGTCGATTAAAAATCGGTTCCATTTGAAAATCGTATGGGGAAAAAGGCGGAGGAATCGGTAGAAATCTAGGTGCGCCTACCTTTAGCCAAGGAAGAGTTTTTCAATTTCAAGGTTTGGGGTTAGTCCGAGTCCGAAAAAGTAGAGAAAACTGGAGAGGAAGCGGAAGAGCCTACGAGTAACGAGCCGGCCGTAAATCTTGCGTCAGGTTTGATCCGCGTTAACGATTTTGGGGGTAGGGAACGTGGGAATGCGGCAAGGGCCAGCCGGATCTAGATTTCAAGCGGCAGCGGCGACGGTGGCGGCTCAGATTCGTGCGAACGAGGCCGGAAGGGTACATCCCGGCGACGCTGCGGACCCCTGCGTCGACTCGCTACGGTTGAAGCATACGCGTATCCCTCGCGTATCCATCGGCTTGTAAACAAACGTTCCGATCGAGCCGCGAAGCAATATCGACGGATATTGACGAAGCGAGTGTGCGATTCCTCGCTGGCTCGGTCGGTTCCAAACGCACACTCACGATCGAACTCGCGCGTGCGGATCTTTAGGGTGGTTCGCGGGGAAATCGGACCCGCCCGCGACGTACGATTCTCCAAGAGAACGAGAACGAGGGGAGTCGATGGAAAACGCGGGAAATCGAGAGAGAGAGAGAGAGAAAGAGAGGGAGGACGATGGGCGGGAAGGGAAACGGTCCGAGAGGGAACGCTGGCGCATTAGCCTCGGTGTTTGTATTTGGACAGAGGGAAACGCTGGACATTGTAATTAGGCGGGACACATCGCGCCCCTGGGACGCGTCGTTCGTAGGGCGGCGAGCGGCGGGGCGGCTCGAATCGGTGGAAGTTCGCAGCAACGATCCTGGGGATGGCTCTCGCGGTCTCTCGGACACCGGCTCTTCGGTATCTGTCGAGTTTCCCCCGGTGGTAGCCTCGCTGTACGAGTCCCACCAGGAGTACCCGCGTTAAGGTTCCTATTAGTATTAGTAATGGTGGTGCGATGATGGTTCGGTACTGCCGTTATAACGGTTGCCCCGTTCAACATGATGATCCGCGCGTATACGTATGTGAATTACAAATGGATCGAGGAGTAGAGGACAACGAGGGAGAGATGACTCTCGTGGGATTGCCCAGGTATACAGGCCCTGGCTGTACGCGTAGCCGCGCCGTTGCTTCATCGAGAGAGAGAGAGAGAGAGAGAGAAACGCCCGATGATACTACCTAGCTCGATTCCTCGCGCCAAACGCGTCCTCACACCCGTGCCTACCTCGAAACGACCGGACCAACCGGAATCCCTCGTGCCACGCAAACGCGCGCGCGCCCGACGCGTCCCCGGTGCGCGCATACTTCATTCGGGCTGATTACGGCCGCGCACCAACGGCGCCGTTGCCTCTCGCTCTTCTCCGTTCGCTTCGACGATCCGAGAATCCGGGATACCGCACCCTCTCCGACGGATCGCTGTGCGAACGGACTCGTACGGACTCCGGGCAAACGCGGTTCGAGCCGGTTTCAGCCTGGAAACGTCTCTCCCGGAGAGTTTGACGGCTCGGACTCGGAGGACGGAGAACGGTAGGGAACGCTCGAATCGAGCATGATCGCCCGATATCCGATAGACCGCGCGGCGCCGCTTCCACAATTGCGGGACGAAACCTCAACAGGATTCAACGCTATCGCGGTTCTGCCTTTTCTCGTCCTTATCCCCGTTTATCCCTCGGAAGGAGGGCCGATGACGAACCCCTGGGAAATGCAGGTTCGAGAAACAGGGAAGAACCAAAATCCGGATGGAAACGCTAACGGATATTTAGGATTTTATCGTACTTTGGTGACGAGGAAAATTTATGGGATCGAGAATATCCACGAGAATTTTAGTACTTGGAAAAATTGATCGCGGGTTTGTTTTTTCGCGGTGGACGATGCGGAGAGTACGAAATCACGCGCGACCCTGGCTCGTGTCTTTTTACGATGTTCGGGCTCTTGGAAACTCGGAGGCGGCCGACCACAACGGACGCGCTGCAAATTTTGATGCGCTCGGGCCTAGAATTCTCCCTGGTAATACCCGGAGCGAACGTTACGTACGGATCTCGATCTTTTCCGAGCCGGGACTCTTAACGGATGGACAGTGGCGTGTCCGGAGCTCGTAAACCCGAGCGACTCGTGTTCGTCCCAGGAGAGGAGGCGGTACGAGGAGTGTAGTAAAATTCGTCGAAAAATCAATTAGTTCGAGAAATCCCTAGGATAATCCGGCGGAACCAGATGATTATCCGTAACCCGTAAACGGCGGAAAGAGGAGGAAGTTCCCTTCCTGGAAAGTGCAGAAGGAGAAGGAGAAGGAGGAACGTTGCACGGAGGTTTAACCAGCCCTTACCGAAGGAGCGAGTTCACCGGTGACGAAAAGTCGAAAAACGGTTTAAACTTTGATTCTTTTTTCTCGACGCGATACACACCGGCACCGGGTGTGTTCGGTCTCGCTGCTACAACCCCGTGTCTTCCGTGTTCGTGATTCGGGCAGTTTTCTTCCGGAGACGAGTACCCGAAGGGCGTCCAGCGAGAAAAAAAAGGAGCAAACGGAGGATACGTTTGGAGAGACCGATCTAACCGGACGATCTTTATTGCCGAAGATCCATTATTTTCTCTATTAGATCGCACCACCGAGATTCTCCGCGTCCCTTCTCTCGGGCATTTTTCGTTTAGCAGTTTTTCTTCCGACTCCGCATCGTTTTCGACTACCTCGAGTCGCGCCAGGACCGCGACCTTTTCCGCGTCCTTGAACCGTATTCCATTTAATACCGGTTTTACCCGTTGCGTCTCTTCCGGCTAACAATTTTTCCGTCCTCTCTTGGCGTACGGCAGGACACTTCGAAGAGTATCCCAAATCGCTTCGACCAAGCTCTTCGAAGCGAGCTGCGAAGCTTCCTCGACTCTGTTCACCTCTGAACCGAAAAGACGTCTGCCTTTTTCTAATTTTCACGAGCGTCGCGCAATCGGACCACGCGTACCCAAACTTCATCACTTACGAACGCGACGCGAAGGAACGGGAGAGTCCGATAGAGAGAAAGGGAGAAGGGGGGGGGGGGGGGGATGTCCGGGCGGTCGCATAAATCCGGCGGGACGCTGCTGGGCGATAAAGTAAATCGTCTCGCGCGTCCGTCCATTCGTATCGCTGGCCACGATCCGAATATACACCGATATTACAATGCCGAGCGATCCTGCTGGTGTTCCAACGACTGCAACGCCGTGAGGCATGCCGATTGCCGATTCGGTATACGTTCTCCTCTCCGGCCCTTCGTCCCTTTCTCCCTCCGTTCCCGCACTTCCGTGCTGGAAATGTGCCGGAGCCCGCGATCGTATCTCCGAGCTGCGATAATCTCGTGCAACGATAATGAATCTCTCTCTCTCTCTCTCTCTCGCTCTCCGGACACTGCATCATCGGATCCGTCCACCAGGTAGGTATACCGTACCGCGTGCGGCCTCCGCGACATCGATGGCTCGTGTTCGCTCTCCGAGAGACCTTCCACGATTTCGGAAGACGGTTCGATCGACCGAAGGTACATTGATCAGTCGAGTCGAAAATCGATCGATCTCGTTGATCCTTCGATGGTACAAAAACGTAGCTTCACGGCTGACGCTTTCGAACATTTTTTTCAACAAAATTTTTCATCGCCCGATGAAACGCCAGAGAATTCGATCCTGAAGAATTTGAGAATTAGCGGTATAATACCGGAGAAAGTACGGAACGAAAGGAGCCGTATATCCGCGCACTTGGATCGTACGATGCACGATCCAGGATGGATAAAGTTGGAAACGCGGAGGGCCAATCGCTCTCGGCCAACAAAATCGATCGTTCCTATCGCACGTCCCGGGAGCGTGGATTCCGCGCGATACGATACAGAACTTAATAAATAAATACATAAATAGAGTTTTGGCCGTAACGGGCTAGTCGTATACGGGGGTGTACGAGGGTTATACCCGTGGGACGGAACGCGATCCAGAGTACGATGTATCACGAGCTTGGCGAAAGAACGATACGCCGAGGGAACGTAAAATATTATGAAAATACATAATGTTTGATGGTGGTTGAACCGTCAACGAGAGAAGCCAGGATAGCGCAAACGTTACGCAGCTACCCGTTCCGGAATTCCAAGCCCCCGTCGTCTCTCCCGCTTTCTCGGCTCTGCTCTCCTCGTGGACGCGAAAGAGGGCCTTTACTGCCGCTTTTTTTTTTTTTTTTTTTTACAACCCTCGAAACTTTATACGAAGACTCGAAGATACAGCGAGGGCTTGTGCGCAACGGCCTCGCGCGAGGTATAAAAATGGCAGCGGAAAAAACACGCGTGAATCCTGACGCGCGCGTGAATCCGCGATCCTGATACGCCGCGATCTTCGTTTTCCAGGCTCCTCATATTTTTTTCCATTCCCAACAATGTCAAAAACCGTGAATTTTTAACGCTCCGATCTTCGGAAAGATACAACCAAGCGAGGAATCTTCCGTGTCGCGTGAAAAAAAAAAAAAACGTAATCAGCATCGAGCGAAAAGGAAGAAGAGGAAGTATAAAGCGGATCGAAACCCAACCGGGCCGAGCTACCGAGGAAAAAAGCTCCTTCCGAATCCGCGGGCTTTGCCGCTCCAAACACGATTCTCATTTTTGCAAAAGTTCAATCGCGACCGGTACATCCGAGCTTAATTGTTTTTCCTCGAAAGCCGGGGCAAAGGAAGGTGGACGAGACGTCGCGGAGGTTCACCGGAGGCTTCTCGCTTCTCACGGGGCAAATCCTCCGCAGTCCTCTCGCTCCCTCTTACCGAGTGCGCGACACCCTCTCGGTACACGCTTTCGGTGTGTATACGCAAGGGAGAAGAGCTTCGGTATTAAGCTCAGCCAAAGTGATTTTCCTCGTTGCTCGGATACTCGAAGCTCTCGCTGTATTCACGATCGATCTTCTCGGTCCGGGAGTTTCAGTTTGTCGAGCGAGTACTCTCGGTAGCGTACGCGGGTTCGCGCGCTCTACCTCCCGATACGGATGTACCTATTCGTCGAGACGGTGAATCCAGTATCGGAGGATAAGGGTGTTGTCCGAGAGTCCGAGAGACAAACAGCCGGGACGAGGTCCGAGAACGCGCCAGCTGAAATCTCCGGTCCGCGAACCGCGAAGGGAGCCCGCGAACCGCGAACCGCGAACAGCGCCCGCGAACCGCGAAGAGAGCCCGCGAACCGCGCTCGGGTTGTCTTTGCGTCTGTTTCGGTTTAACGTTGAGTATCTCCGCGGAGGGTCGATGGACTTTTCGCGGGGAGGAAACGTTCGACAGGTGTTGACTCTTTCCCTGGCGTTCGCGGGACGAACTCGTTCGCTCGTTCGCGGCAGCGTTCGACGTCCTCCGATGCGAGGAGACGAGACAAACCCGAACAAAAAAAAAGGGGGGGCGAAAGAGCCCGTGGATTTTCGACGCTGGGAGGAGTATTACAGCCGAAGGATGCGGCGTGTCTGGCCGTGTTCGGAGGACCGAGCGTGGTACAATGCTGGAGAAAAACAACGAGGAGACGACGAGAGACGCGCCCGCGAGGAGAGAGGAGGGTTGCGACGAATGAGATATACGCGCGGAGGCACGCAGGAATATACATTTTTCAACGAGTAGGACCAAAGCTAACGCCTCCGATTGCCTCGCCTCTTCCGTGTTGGTGTCCACTGCGATTCATTACCTCTCTATTCATCGACGTTGGCAGGAGCAGCGGTGCGGTCGCTGCTGAACCGAGGGAAAGAGACGGGGACACGAGAGAGAGAGAGAGAGAGAGTGGGAGAGAGGGACCGCTACGGAACACCACAACCGTTTCTCTCGACCGAAAGCGTCCTCTTTTCGCGCCCGCGCTCGTACACCCTCCCGGGTTAATTCTGTCCCTCTGGGTATCTTTCGCTCCTAGGTTGCTCCTCTATGCGCTTTCGGATATACCTATGTACACTCGCGTATGCGCGTACGGAGAGATCTCTCACGGATTTCCACGACGATCAACGGATACGTGTATAATCGAGTGGCCGGAAGTACTTTTAACGAATTCCTATTGGTAGGATAAAGTCGACTTGGAAACGTTCCGACAACGATCGATCCGTCAAACTTTTGCGAACCGACGATAGATCCCAATTTATCGGCCTGATTTCAACGATCCTTAAAACCCAAAGGAGTTCCTTTTCTTTCTCGAGGAGCTTCCAACCAACTTCTAACGATCATTGTTCGCTCAGAGAAATCGATGATTCTTTACTTTCTACCTACCCTACTTTTGTTTCCTCAAAAGTCCATCTCGTTTCTCTTTCAAGTTTACTCTTTTTTAATTTTAAACGGCTCGTCGGGAGATTGGTTGTCTTCTCGCGACGGACCAGGAATATCCATCGGATTATCCGAATTAATTATACGCGTCGCTATCGTTTTTTCGATGTCGAAACGAAAGAAAAAAAAAAAAACGTCAGCGCTGAAAACACACCTCCACTTTCCTCATCCGTGTCTCGTTAACGGGGCAAGCTACGAGAATGAATTTTCGCGTGTGTTTGTTTTTTATTTTTTTGTTTTTTTTTTTCGTCTCGCAGAAGCTGAGGGTAAACGCGATTTTTCGCTCGACACTCGCGCAGAGTCGAACGAGGACGGAGGACGAGAAGTATGCGGTAATAATCCGTGGCGAACGACGACAAGGGCCGGAAAGGCCGCCAGTCCCGAAAGGGGTTAACCGTTCGTGAGCATTTCCGGAAAAAAGAGGATCTCAGAAGGGAAGAAAAAATGGGAGTTGTGTACCGCGAGCTTTCCGTAAAGCTTCGCTCGTCCGAACCGACACAATGGACAAATATTAAAAACTATAAATTCATTCATTTCGGCGATATCTCTCTCTCTCTCTCTCTCTCTCTTCATTCCTCTTTTGGCTCCGCACGGCTCGCTTATTTCGGCGCTCGTTTCTTTTCTTTTTTTTTACGCCGGGTCTTTTCTTCCAGTATTTTTTCTTTTTCCATCAGTTTCTTTTATAGACGCGTTCGCCACTCCTAATGAAATTCCCGGCAACTTTTCGCGGCACAGCCGCCTATTGCAACGAAGATTCTCTCGGATCTTCGTCTTTCGCGGGGGTTTCTTTCTCTTCGGTCCTCTCTTGCGAGATCCTAAAACGCGTCTCACTCGCGCTATTCTTTCAAGCCCTTTGAACTCCCGAGGGAATTTGAAAAGTTGGGCTCGATGCGTCGGCATTCTCGCTTCCAGTTTCGTATTTTCTCCTGGATACTCGGCCCGCGAATACCTATATCGGGGATAAAAGTTGCCGCGAAGAGTGGACGCGTCGATCGTGCGGACGAGTTCTCGGACTCGAGATCCGGGCGGTCACCCGCGTCCCGCGAGGCGTCCGAACCGAGATGGAAACGGAAACGCCGGCAGACGGCAGACGAAAAAAAAAAAAAAATAGCGCGTTCGAAAAAGCTTCGCGGTGTTGGAGCTGCGAGGACCCCGTGTCTGCGAGAGCCGAGTGTACGAGAAACGTCGTTATTTATATCGGTACCGAACGTACGAGCGTTCCTCCGCGTTCCTCGGTGCCTCGAATCGGCTATTTATTAAAGGAAGAAGCTATAGCTGCCCCGGGAAATAGGAAGCGCGATTCTCTCGGTACTAGCTCAAAGGGGGGAAAAATTTGCGACGGAGAGTACGTATGCTTCCTGACCGACTCCAGCGATCGTGTATAGTACTTCAAATCTCATTTATATTGACCCGCTATCTGCGTCACCATAAATTCCAGGCGATCGAAGGTAGCCCGCGAAGTTATTCAAACGTGAGCGCGTTCGCCAACGTGAAGCCAAAAGAAGCCGCGTTCCCTGTTTCTATAAATTGCAACCGCGCGAATCGATCTCCGTCCACCGATCTGATAACTGTACCAACATTCTCAGAGAATACTAAAATTCTCGAAAGAGGAAATCTGGGATCCTGCCAAAATACGGTAATAATTATCAAAGCTCTCGAATAATTGACAAATCACGAAAAACAAAAAACAAAAGTATTTTCAATAATTCACGTCCTTTTCGATACCGCGAACGGTCGAAACGATCGCGCTTCGCGACGATTGGGAACGAAAAAAATGCGCGAAACGATCCTGGATCGCGACCGGTGTATTCAGCGCGAAGAGGCCCGTGTATATTTAAACGTACAGGAAGGTGCGAGGGAAGAGGAGAATCGAGCGTAGCGTCGTACGGCCCGACGAGAAACCAAGGGGGAATCGGGAAAGGGACGTTTCTCGATCTCGTCTGGGTTCAGGTGGCGTTGCGACCAATATCGTAAATCCAAATCGAATTCTAGGTGGAGAAAACGTCTTCTCGTTTCTCTTTCGACGATCGAGCTTCCGCCGGTATACGCCTCGCGCGTTCTTTCGCCGGGAGGTTCGCGCGGATTCGCGCTTTACTTCAGCCCTCCTCCTCGCCCTCCCTCCCCCCCCGTTCTCTCTTGTTTTACGTACGGATAGCCGCTGACGGTCCCGGATGCGCCGGAGCGAGAACGATGTTGTTCCGAGTAAGAGACTCGATCGACGACGTCTATTCGCGGACCGATATCTCAGAGCCGTTTTCCCCCACTTGAGGATCACGCGACGACCGATTTTCCAACTTTACGATTTAATACGCTCGATGATACGAGAAACGCGACGTCTTTCTTCTCTCCCTCCCTGTTTCTACCCGTAGCGTCAATTCCCGCAAAAGTTCATTCCCGTTCGCGCCCGCTTTGACTACGCTTTTACCCGCGCGATTGTACCGACCGGATGTAAACGCTCGATCGACGGAACTCCCCACGATACGGTTATTTTACTTTCGTACCCGTACGATTACACTCCTGGTTCGCGTTCGCGCGATTTGACATTTTTTCGCGCGACCGCGAAGGCGCGACCGCGAAGGCGCGACCGCGAAGGCGCGAACGAAGAAACTGTAACGAGCGCGAACGGAGTTTCGCGTTTCGTTCCTCGACTCGTATCCATATTTTGTATTCGCGTTTCCAAGATTAACGGCCGCTATCTTTCGATCAACCCGCGAAACTCGACCGCGAAGGCGCGAACGAAGAAACTGTAACGAGCGCGAACGGAGTTTCGCGTTTTATTACTCGACTCTTATCCATATTTTGTATTCGCGTTTCCAAGATTAACGGCTCCTATCTTTCGATCAACCCGCGAAACTCGATCGGTCTCGAAGTATTCTCGAATTTTTTTTTTCGAAATCTCGAAGATTCTTGTCGGGGACTGGCTCTTTGAATCGGATTGACCGATTTTCGCTCGAATTTCGTTTACGAATTGGTACAGACGTAACCGGCCAACACTGGCGGATAACGAAAGAGGCGCTCCCCAAATTGGACAGCAGTTTCGTATTATTAGGGAGCCCGGTTCGTTGTAGCCCGTGAACGCGTTAACAGAGATGCGCCGGACGCTCGCGCAGCCCCTCGTTTCCATTGTTCCGGATGCGCGCTCTCGCAATCGCGAATGTATATTTTCGATGTTTAATCTCGTAGATTGTATACTTGGATCGCTCTACCGACCCGAGTTATATCGATGCCAAAAAGCTGACGGTTGTCGCGACTAATCAAACGCGAAATTAATTATGCGGTGTATCGCGTTTTTCAGACGAACAAGTTACAACGTAATTGCCAATCAGCGTTTGCCCCTCGCGTCGATTGCTCAAGACCGAGCCAAATATAGCTGGAACATTGGGTAATTGAACGTCCCGTCGGTTCCATCGATTAATCCTCGATTAATCGGCGAGTCGTCGCGTCGTATCGAATCGACGATTCGACAACTCGAAGAGCCCCGGTGAACTCAAATTTCACGATAGCTTTCTCGTTATCGATAACCGTTTGCAATTCCAAACGTTTATCCCTCGGAATCGTAATATTCGGTTGCTCCAAGAATTTTGTTAAAAATTGATCAAATTCGAGGATTCGGGAGGTTTCGCGGAGGGAGTCCGCGCCAGCGTGAACCGGAAGTCGATCGATCTTTCGGTAACGAAACGATCCATTTCTATTTTTTTTTTTTCAGGCTTACCGGCCGTACGAAAAATACCGCCCTACGAGCGTCGGGAAAGGGCTCGATCCGGTTAGCTCCGAAGATCGTAACTGAAAGACTCCCCGATGATCGACGAAAAAAATAAATCGAGTTAAATGAAAATAAAAACGGCGGCGTTGGCTGGGATAACGAAGGCTGGAGGAGGCGAGTGAAACGGAGGTATCCGGGACCACGACCTCGCTCCACCTGGGAAATTGTTTTCGGTCAAACGGAGCATTTATAAGCCGTAAAAGACCGGCATCGCGTTCGGGCATCGAACGATCTATTAAACTTTTATGAGACCTTCCGCGAAATACTTCAACGGACGGGGATGCGTGGACGAGTAAGCGCGTGGAACGCGCACGCGCGCAGCTCCGTCGTAAAACATAATTTTGAAGACGTTGAATTTTGAGGACAGTCCTCGCAGCGATGAAATTCCATCGTGCCAAGGGTTTGCGCGGAGACTCGACGACCGTCCGTAACGTCTCCAGGATGCAAGCGGGCGCGAAAAAAATGCCCGGAGACATCGGAGATTGAAATACGGTTGGAGACAATTTTGAGCTTTTGTATCTCAACGGTAACGACGCGAGGCGTTCGTTCGAAAAATGTGAAGAATAAAACTATCGGTATTTCGGGTCGAGCAGAACTGAAAAAGAAATCGAAGGGATACGAACGAGAAAAAACGAGACGGGAATATAAACAACCTTTTGTATCCTAAATATTGATATTATTTCTCTAACTGTTATCATCGTTGTTACTATTATTATTCGTCGAATCAGCGTTCAAAGAGGTTATAAAACTATGTCCAAAAAATATAACCGGAAACTTTCGTTAAAGTTGTAAAAAAAATGTGCACTCTCGAGGACGAAATAAAATTCCTACTCGATGTGTCTCTCGTCGAGGCTCGGTTCGGCGTCTCTTCTTCCCAACCCGTAACTCTCTCGGTCCCTCATTTTCTCTCCCTTCATCTTTGGCTCTCGCAACCCCATCGAAACTCGTCGTCGCGGCTCCGCGTCACCTCCGTCAGGGTACCAGTATTTCGCCATTGTTGGAGCTGGTTCTTCTTCGTTGGTGGTACACGGGGAAAGCGAGACGGAAAATTCGAGGAGCGGGCTTGGAAAACGGAAAGCGGCAAAGGGGTTCGAAGGCAGCGATAGAGGGCGAGAGAGAGAGAGAGAGAGAGAGAGAGAGAGGGAGAGAGTTAGCGAGACCTAACCGTCCGACTCTCCCTGAGCGCGTAATGAACTTGTGAATATTTAGTGGGGTAATTGCCCACCACCGGGTGAACGCGAGCGGTCCGGAGCAACCACCATCGGGCCTGGCTGGTTGGCTGGATGGCTGGCTACCGCCAACGCGCAACCTACCATCCTGTGTACGGTGAGTTCTCGCGAAATCCAAATGCAAAGCCAATATCGAGCGAAGCCACCTGTGCTCTTCGCCGGAGTACATTGGGACTTTTCCCCTGGTGGAGGAATACAACGAACACACGGGCACGTACGTTGCAAATATATATATATATATATATATATAAATTCGCGGAGGTCTTCTTCCCTCCTGTGAATCCTAACTCTCGGTACGGTAGAAAGGAGCAACGGGAGTCTCCATCGGGGATCCCTGTTCTCCTCTCCTCCACCGCCCTCTCGTCGAAGCTCTCTCTCTCTCTCTCTTTCTTTTGTAAGAGCTCTCTCGCGGAGCGTAAATCCAACCACAGCGAGGACAAAACGCACCCGAGCTCGGTATCCCATCGATAATTCGATTTTGGTCCGAGTGGCACACTGAGGGAACTCGAACGTTAATTAGGGATAACGAAGATTCGCTATCGTTCCGTCGAATTCGCGACTGAACAACCGGATATGTTTCGAGATCGAAAAAATATACGTTGGTCAACGTTGCCGCGAATATTACCGGGACTGAACGTCTCGCGTTTTTAAATGAATCGCGCTTATCGAACCGCTATCATTTTTTTAGTCATTGAAACAAACGTTCGTTCATTATTTTCGTCGATTTATCAACGACGGATGGTACACGATGAAACGAACGAACGATGAATAAATATTAACACGAAAAACAGTATCTTTCGCGGATCTTCAATGATTCCTCGATTTCTCGGGCTTTCCTCTTTACTTCGAACCGCCACAAGGGACGGAATTCATTTTTTTTTTTTTTTTTTCGAATTTTCTCAGTTTCCCGAGCTATTGAACGTTCGAGTACGTTTCCGTGACGGAAAGCGAGACGCGTGGAAATCCGAGGCGAGGATCTGTGTTGGAACCCGGAAAAAAAGCTACCGTGCAGATGCCCGATTAAAGTCGATGATACCACGAGGCTACGGAGGAAAATTATTGAGCGGGTAGTAAATGCCCGTGCCATTTATAAAACACGCAACGGAGCTGCAATCGACGCAAACACTTGCCGAGCGTGAGTCTCTCGAGTACTTTCTCGCTCTTCCGCGTCTTTGGATCTTTCCTCCTACCAACCCCTCCCCCCCCCCCCTCCCTCCTCCGTCATCAATCCTATTCCGGGCCACCGGAGAACGCGTTTCGCGTATCATCGAGCGCCGTTTCAACCCCTGGACGGAAAGGGCTCCATCCACGAAATTGTAAACGTACGTCGATGCAACGTACGTACGTTAAAGGCTGTCTACTCGATAGCGCTTGATTTACATAAGAAATTAGTACGACCGGCATCGCGGAGTCGCGGTTAAAAATAAAATGGATGCGGACGGAGCGCACGGCGGAGAGAGAGAGAGAGAGAAAAAGACTACAGCCATCGAGTTCTTTGCACGCCATCCGAGCGTTTTATAATCGTCGTAGCACGCTTGTTTCCTCGTCCACTTTCTCCCGTTTTACAATCCGTCCGTTCTTCCATTTCTCTCTCTTTCTCTCTTCGATCTCGCACTCTCGCGTTCCATCAGCTTCAACCACTGCGGAAAAATGTCCAGCTATTAATTTTCTCCGCAGGCAACGCTCTCGCCCTTCGGACAATGTACGAAGCGCTAGTGCAGCGCGCGGCACGTCCGACTCTGCGGGCGATTCCATCGATTCTCGTTTCTCGTCTGGAATTCCCGACGAGACGCGCGACTTTTTCCCTGAGAATCCCACGGGTGCGCAGCGCGTCACTATTTTTTTTTTTTTCTTTCTTCGATGCTCGTCGTTCGCATTACGATGAAAACACTCGCGCGTTTATGAATCAACAATTCCAAGTTCATTGGAATCGCGTGTTCAACCAAATACGATGATTCGCTGATAGCTGAAGTTTTTCCCTTCGTTTTACGGATTTGGCGAGCAACGGAAAAACGACGGACAAAGTTTGCAAGCTAGGCGTCCAGGATTTTTCAAAACGAGAGGTCGAACCTTCCCAACGATCGATTTACAATTTCGTTCGGTGCGGTGAGTCGGTTACAACGAATGGAAAAATATTTTTAAAAAAAGCCGTTCCCGATACCGCGAACTCGCTTTTAACAACAAATCCATTTCGTTTGGGAAAAGCCGAGACGCGTGTGTACACACGCGTCGACTCGCTCCCGTCTACGCCCGGATTCTCGGGAATGGACCAAAGATACGCAACGGATCGAAAAGAGACGAACAGAGACGAAGAGTCGAAGAGAAAGCGAGAGTGAGAGGCTAAACGTGCCAACACCAAAAAGTAACGTAAAAAAAACGTGTCGAAGGATAAAAGCGGGATAAGAGATTCAAGAGCGAAAGGGAAAAGAAGAGCCCTTGGACGAAAAAGCTGCAAGGCTGGAGCGACTGACTCGTGACGATAAGAACGTCTCGATCCGTTTTCTCGTTTCTCCGCTTTTTCTCTTTTCATTCCACGTATCGTTCTCGTTTCGTCTTTTACCGTCGTACCTCTCCTCCTCTGTCAAGACTTTTCCACCCGTACATTTCGCGCCAACCTTCCGTCCTCTCCCTTTCCGAACCGCTCGCCTTTTCCTCGTTTTATTTTTCTCGCTACCTCTCCCTCCTCCTCCTCCTCATCTCTCCCCTCCCTAGGTTCCTCTCGCTTTTTGCGAGAGGATGGATACTTCCGGCGCCATCGGGAATTTAAATGCTCCAGCAATTTCCTCCTTTCTCTCTCTCTCTCTATCTCTCTTATTATTATTATTGTTTTTCGTTAAAATTATTATCATTTTTTTTATTTATATTCTCAAGTTATATTTAAGGTTTATGTTATTATCTTTTGTTAACTTTTTTGCCCGATGGTTGTACCAGGGCATAATAAATCGTATCATCATCATCATCGTCGTCATCATCATCATCATCTCTCTCTCTCTCTCTCTTTTAAGCTGCATTATTCCTGTTTTTTAGGTTATTTTCATTTTTTGAATTATTGTATTCTTTTCCCACCCTAAGTTATAATATCTTAGTTGCAAGTATTAAGATTAGTTGCTGATAAGTTTATTATATTCTTGCGTTGTATATTCATTTTTTGGCCGAATAGTATTCTAGGGCATATTAAATAAATAAATAAATCAATCAACCTCTCTCTCTCTCTCTCTCTCTCTCGCGAATTATAAATGAAGAGACACCAACGAATACTTTTGAAAAACCCATTGACCAATCGATCGATATATTTATTAATATAATATAACAACGAATAAAAAAAACTGATCGATCAAACTCGCCGTTTGATAATTCTTGGAACGACGCACCGTGACTCGTCTTTAACGTTTTTCCACGTTATTTGATAGGATCGGTACGAGTGATCTCAGGATTATATCGCGCACTTCGAGCGCAGACCAGTGGGGTCTGAAAAATCGATCGAATCGATAACGAATCTGGAGTGGAGGCGAGAAGAGGACCGAGCTCCCTCGTGTGTGATCGAGGACCAACCGGATATTCACCGAGTCAACGTACAACAGCCAATTGATTCGGTACGGTATCTCCTCGAATCGACGCACACCTTTGCGACTGGTGTACGTGCGCGAGCGAGCGCGCGTCCGCGGGTGCGCCGATACAAATAGTCCATGTACCTAGCACTTGTCTCGAGTACCGATGATGGCGAGAGTAACGGCCACTGCACCAAAGTCCGATGCACATTCGTGCAATCGTTGCGAGGTTAAATCACACGATTCCAGCAAATATTGCCCGATACGTGAGATAACCCAGTTCTGATCGGAAGAGATTGCGAGATAGCCGGAGCAACGATGAAGAATTAACCGTGTGAATGATTATTTATTTATTACGCCCCGATAACACTTTTGGAAAATAAAGGGACAATGGAGTATACGCGACGCACTATTCAAATAAAATATTAGAAACGAGAAAGTACTTGAAATAAAAATAATACAAAAATAAAATGATTGTAGCGATAGAATAATAAAAATAGTCAAACTGGAGAAACGTTTGATTGAACTTACAAAATTGAAGATTCAACTCGGAGACGGAAAATAAAATGATGTAATGTTACACGATGATTCCCAAGACGAGAAGAAAAATCGTCGAAAAATCAAAGTGTCAAAGAAATACGATAATAAAATTGTTTGTTTGGGTTCGTTTGTTTGTTTGGGTTTCTCGAAGTATCAAAGTGTCAAAGAAATACGATAATAAAATTGTTGAAGGAACGCGAAGAGGGAAAGAAAAGAGGAGAACGAAGCGATGTATCGAGGGCCTCGAAAATATCACCTCTTTGTTTAATAAACGATGAAACTCGTCTCATACCGAAGACGCACCCGGGTGGAAGACTGTACCAACAAACTAATACGCGAGTACTCGCGTGTTTGTTTGTTCGTACGTATAAACGAGACAAAGCTTGACAAACAGGGATCGCGGTGGTAGGCACTTGAGAAACAAGCGAAGATAGAGCTACTCTCGAAAACCCGTACACGGTACTCAACCTCACCGAGGACCGGCGAGACCTGTTTAACCGCGCGTCTCACTCGTAAAGAGAGGTTAACGCGCGACTAACTTACGAGGAACATGCACGGATTAATGTACCTCGCGCTTTATCCCAAGTAGGAATACCCAATATATATATATATATATATATCCCGAAACTGCAAACACGAGAACGAAACGATTCCGGACTCGATCGAAAATTTAACGTTTCGTAAAAAACGCTTTCCCGAACGTTTTTCAAAACATTATTTCTCAAAATATTCTTTCCGTAAAAACGGGCGAACTTCGTGCAAAAAAATCGATCGAAAACGTACGCGGAACGAGATTTTTGTAATCCGTCAAGTTTCGATGAGTAATTGGCTACGTAAAAACGCGAAAGATTCGAATTAATCGAGGAGTACAAATAAAGAGCTATAACTTTTTGTTTTTCACGACTCCTTTAATGGTAGACGAAACAGTCGAACGGTTTGATAATTAATAATCATCGATATCTCGAACGAGGATCGTTCGAGCGAGATGAGAACGTCCTCTGTTTTTCATTCGTTTCGTTAAATAAGATATTGGCTCGACGGTACTTTTAACGAATTATATCGAGTCGTATTTGCGATCGGTGCAGTTTGCAGCGGATGGCCAGTCGCAGACCGCGAGTTCGGGATTGAAGTGAAGACCGTCGGGACACGGCATCCAAACTGGAGAAGTCCCGTCGCAAACGTAGTAGCTCTTGCAATCGTCCGGATTCGGTACGAGGACCGCCCAATCTTCTTCGCTTTCCGGCCGAGGAGGTACGTCGTTACAATTGATATTCGGCTGATCGGCCATCGCTGACGGAGCACCTTCGGTCATGACGATTCCCACCAGGCAAACGAGTACGACGTAACCTGCGATTTAATTGTTAATATATTTAAAAGTGAACGCGGAACTGCTCATTTTCGAACGTACTCGATCCAACGAAGTGACAAATTCTTTAAAAATCTCGGGAATCGACGCGATCAACGAACGATTTTTATTTTTATTTTTTTTTTTTCTTTTTGGAAACGCGCCGAGAACAAACGTTACTACGGGTTTGGAAAAAATTGAGTCAAGGACGACGATAAAACGAGCCACGAATAAAAAAATACTTCAATGGACCGTCGCAATAACTAAGAGTAAAATAAAACGATAATCGAACGACTAATCGTTGGAACTGAAAGTTGAGCGTTGTAACAAATTGATCGTGGATGACGATCCGTATCGCTTACCTTTCATTTTGGCGTGAATTTGGTGCGTTTGTTCGGGTCGATGGATGGATTATTAAAATTCGCAGTCGCGTTGACGCGTCGCACCTTCAGTTATTTCTGATGCATTTGGGTATCGCGATTCTTTATATATACCAACGATCGTACGCTGAAAGTGTCTTATCTGGGCGAATTTTTCTTGCACCATCGTTGTTATCTGCGTCGCCGGTGCATCGTGGAAAGTCGCGCGAAACTCGCAACGCTTGGCCCGATAACCGCGCGAAGGACCGTAATCGTCATTATAATTCGATATCGGTCTTCGGATCTACGAGGATCTCGCGCTATCTGGATGTCTTCCCTCGAAAAATACTTCGGGGCTTCCGCAAGGTTATTATTCGGCGTGACGCCATCATCGCTGTTACAATGTCGATTAAACGCTTGGAACTAAAAAAAAATTAAACAAAACAAAAATACGATCCATCAACGAGCGTTCGTTGCAAAACGACCGCGATCAACGGTGGCTCCTTTAGGAAAAGGGAAACATAAAACAAAGGACTTTTCAGAAATGCTGGGTCGTCTACGCTAGACGCGTAAAGGATAGCAGCCGTCTGCCTCAGTGTGGTCACGGTATTCCGTGCATAGGACAGTTCTTAAGGATCATATGTGCCGTACCATACAATACCTTCCTCTTGTAGGTATTGTATTATACAGGGTGACCCACGACGGAATGTCATCCATGGAACGGGGGTTTGGAGGTGAAATTCTGAGTCGATTGATACCAGGATGTATAGTTCTCGGATGAATCTATGAATTATTATTAGTATTTCAACAAATCCACCATTTGATTCGCCTTGAACTCGCCATTTCTAGTGGGAAATGTCAAAAAAATATTCTAGAAAGGTTTTTTTGCATTTTCCCAGTCTAATTTTCCACTTTCGGCAAAAACTCGGGCATATTCGTAATCAGCGGAAAATTTCCGATCTAATAGACCCTTTTAAGAGTACAAAACGAAAAAAAAATTTTTTTCGACCTCCCCCGGCCACTTTTCCAGAATCTCAAAAATCGCGATATTTCAAAGGGCCGTGGAGTAAGCTTTTTATATCCTATGGGGATTCAATTAGTGAGTTTGGAAAAGGTTTTTGCCTAACTTAAACAATGGCGTTGGATTCGTATCGATATCTCTTATAGCTTCCTCGGAAAGTCCACTCGAAAAATGGCTAAAAAAAACGCAAAGGGGTATGTATGGAAAAATTTGCAAAAATCGATGGTCCGACTTTGAAATTCTGCCAAAAA
>JAPYZI010004498.1:0-25514 GCA_030523105.1 Ophioninae sp. A BG-2022a
GAGGGGGGGGGGGGAAGAAAAGAAAGGGGGGGGGGGGGGGGGGGGGGGGGGGTGCGAGAAGAAGAGAGGCGACTCGATCTCGTATGGTCGCCGTAGACTCGGGCTTTTCATGGACCTCGCACGGTACGGGAACTTCGATCGTGTAAGTGGCTCGAGTGGAGAAAAAAAAAAAGATAACCGTGGCACACCTGGCTCTCGCAATGGAAAAAAGCCGATCTCGAAGAGACACGTTTCGTTTCACATTCATTCGTCTCTCTCTCTCGCTCTCTCTCTTTTTCTCCGGCTGTCTTACTATCACGATGCGGAGGTGAATCTTTCGCCGTTTGGTACATAAACGCCGAGGATGTTATCGAGTTTCTCGAGAGATAAGGGGTAGGGGCCAAACGCGAAGAATAAATCCATCGTGTAACCGCACTATCGGACATCTGCTGCACTCGTCTCGTTTTCTCGTGTTTTCGTCTACGTTTGTACGTAAAAGAAAGAAAAAAAAATATGTATGTATATATACGTTTTCTCCACCCACACGCTTCGAGAAATCGCTAATACACGATAAAAAGCAATTTTCTCACGATTCGGCAATTCGTTTGGTTCGGTCCAGTTTATTTTATATCAGCGAATCGTAAAACTCGTGATAAAGAGGATTTTGTCGTTGATCGATATCGTCGAGTGATAACGAAAAATATTCCGAATGAAATTTTTTTTCGATTTTTTACGTTAAGACTTTTTTTTTTACCGGGACAGTTTTATTGGGGTATGGCTTAGGGGATAATCGTATTATGATATTTTGTGATACCTTCGTGCTGAGGAATTTTTTAAACCGAACGATTGGGCTTTGTTTTTGTTTTTTTTTCGGGTTATTAAATGTTATAATATTCGAAAATTATATATATTCAAGAATGACTGAACTTTTTAAACATTCTAAAAAAAAATATTAAATATTTTTTCAATATTTTTATGTTATAAAATTATTAAATATTCCGAATATTCTAACATTAAACAATTGATCGAAGTTTCTAAATATTGTTATAATTCGAAATAATTAAATTTATTTGAAACAATGATGAAACATTATTTTTCTATGTATAAAACTATATTCGAAAATGACATTTACATATTGGCTTGTGGAATATAATCGCTGATGAAATAACGATTATTACGGTTGATTCGAATTGAACGATCGGGATGATCAGAGCAGGGGGAGAAGGGTGAGAACGCCAGAGGGGGGAGTTTGCGGAACGGGATCGCGAGAGCGTCTGGTCGTGATTTGCTCTGATCGGGGTCCTCGAGGTCAGCGACAGGCGCCACCGAGAGACGCGAGAGCCAGAGACCGATCTCGCGTCCCGGTCTCTCGCTCGCGGATAAAACGCAGCAACGACGCACCGTTTTCCTCTCGTGTATCGCACAAGAGCTGTCACTCTCCTTTCGGAGCTAGCTAGTTGAAGAGCGAGAGAAAGAGAGAGAGATGATGATGATGATGATGTAATTTATTATGCTCCAGCAATGATTTCGAGCAATTATACAAAAAAATATTTAAAAAATAATAACGATAACGAAGAAAAATAAATAGTGTAAATTGCTACACAAACCAACAATAACGATATCAAACATAGAAATCAAAAAATCCCTATTAAAATAAATCAGTAAAATAAACATCGATCTCTAGTAGAGATGATGATGATGATGATGATGATGACAGATTTTATTATGCCGTAGTAAAAAACATTCGGGCAATTTGAGACCCAACAAAAATTTTAACAAAATTTAGATATCAAATTTATCAAAATAATAACTAAACAATAATATAACGAAAATATCAAGAAAACGTTATTTCAGTTGATTTAATCTTATCGCAAGATTTGAAAAAATATGGACTTGAAACAAGTGGACGTAACTTGAAATAAACTTTTTCCAAAAATTCAAAATAAACCGAAAACTAAGAATACTGATGTAAGAGAGGAATAATGTAGTAAAAAGATATCAGGAAAGGAGCCATTCAACAACCAACAGAATATAAATTAATTAATTGAAAAATCACAAAATAAATAATATTTACAAGGAAAAAAGTGAAGAAAAAAAAGAAAATAAAGAGGGAGAGAGGGAGAGATGTCAAAAGTTTCCAGAACTGATTGAACGGGCGATGCCAATCGATGTACTCAATGTCGCAAGAAACGAAGTGATGAAAAGGAGCATGAATGACTCGTGTCGAACGCAACGTGATCGATAAAAGGAGAAGAAAAAAAATGATACATAGCCGGTGGTTGGTAAACGACGAAAAAAAAAGAAATCAGGGTTATCGGGAAGTGCGCTTCATTGAGAAAGTCCGAGTGTCTCGTGCTGCGAAAAAGCCGCGAATTGCGCCACGCTTATGTATGTACGCAAAGTACGTTTGCACCGAAAAGTATACATCTCACGAACATACGAGTTTCATTCAAAAAGTCGACTTATCGCGACGGCTGCGATCAACTGCGTTAAGAAATCCAAAAATAATCCAGATTTTTGGCAGCATCGATTGATGTAACGATCCGTGCAGCGAGTAATGGATCATTCTAAACTGCTGATTGTCACCACACTTATTAAATCATACTAGTCAAAAAGCTCAAAAACGATATAGATTATCAACGATTAAAGACCTAATTATCAAATTGACTTTTTAAATTCGTTCCTTTATAATCGCACATCGACTGCTATTTCGTTTTGTTCGATGCAAGATAGATCGAGGGGGTGGAGGGATTTATTTACTAACCCTGGTAAAATTACTATGAGGCAAAATTACTAGGTAAGACTGTAACGTGGTCTCGATTATTTCTTGTACGACGCAACGATAGGGAATTTGAAAATAAAAATATGGAAAAGAAAAAGTTGAGGATCAACATATATGTAAAGGGAATAATTAATACGAAAGGAATTCATGTAAAACCGTGAATATTCACGATGTGTTTGAAACGGAGTACACGAAATACAAAATGAAAAATATTTAATACAATATACATTTCCAAAGAATAACTATAATAATAATTATTATTATAAAAATAATATATTATGAATTGAATAATTAAAATTAAATGAAACAATAAAATTGGTTTATATCGCATTTTAAAAAATGGTATTATCTTGTTGAAAAAATCCAAAAAGTATTATTTTAAATTAATAATATTATAATTGTGTTACATCGTAATAAAAATAACAAAATTGTATTATCTTGTAAAATAGTATAACTTCATAAAAATGAAATACTACAAAATAATACAACAATAATAAAAGCGTTACGCCTAAAAGACATTCGTCAAGGAGATAAATAAAAGGCACGGAGAAAAAAAAGTGGGGGGCTCGCGAAAATAGCATTGGACATCTGTGCAAACCTTGATCTCGAAGGAACACTCGTGTCGTATTTTTATCTTTTTTTTTTTTCTTTTCGAACGCAGACATATATTTCTTCATCTCATAGTTTATCCCGGGGCAAAAGCGTATCCTCGTGCTCGTAATTTCAACGGCTCAGTCCGGGAGATGCTTAGCTTTGAGAATTTACGATACATATATATATATATGCACTATTAATCGTCCACGTGTGCATTTTTCGTGATCTCCTCCCGATCGAGAATCGCACACGTCAGAACCCTCGTGTCGCACCAATCTGGTTTCCTTCGCCAGATGTTCCGATCGTTCGAAACACCCGCGGTGCCACGTGTTCTCTCGATCGCAAAACAAAAATATAATGGGATCAGTCGTAAGAGGTATTTGCCAATATATAGCACGTTGGAACGATCGTTTCGGTGGTACTCATCGCCCGTCTCGTTAATACGTTTATTTTGAGTTCCTCTCGATTTTTTTTTTTTTCGTCGCAACTGCCGACAACCGCGAGCTCGAAAGTGGCTCATTGAAGGGCGATACTCTTGGCGAGTCTCGAGAATGCTGTAATAAGATGGTATTCGTCCGTTGACGGTTTATACGGCCAGGAAATTGTTGATTTTGAAACTTTCAACTTCGAGGACAGTCCTCATAGTCAATATTATTGATTATACGAATCATTTTAGAGGAAAGTCCTCAAAATCACTTTTGGAAAGGTTCAAACGTGGCGACGTGGAGCATCTTTGAAGACAGTCCTTGAAAAATACATAAAGACATTTTTCGTGCATTTTCGTAAAAGGGCTTTTACTCTTATTTTTTCTTTTTTTTTTTTCGTTGTCATCGAAGATCTAATTATTTTCTATATATGTTTTATATAAATATAATTTTTTTAATCGTACGTGCATGCGCGGATATATGTATATTTGCCCAAAATCTTAGGCTGTGCCGAAGGAGACCTTGGGAATTCGTGAGTCACGTGCCTCTCGACCTCGTTGGCCAACACTCGCGTCTACCGATCGCTTCTCAAGAATTTTTCTCGTCGTTTATTTTCGGACCAAACCGTACCAAGCACTCTTACTGGGGTACAAAAAATTGTCGCAACGAAGAAAGGAAAGATGGTCCAAAGAAAATACGAATAAATTCGAAACAATAAAAATAAAGAAACTGTGGAAAAGAAAGATTTGAAAAAAAAAATGAAAATAATAATAATGGTTCGAAACAAAAGTGAGAAATAGTGAGAAATTAAAAATTGAAAAATATAGTAAAACATTGAAAAAACGTCTGGAAACAAAAATACATAAAAATAGTTTTTAAAAACTCGAATAGTAATCAGAATCAAAATCGAAAATACCTTACGAAAAGCAGAAGTAAAAAATATTCAAAAAACAGAATAAACATAGTCATTAATAAACCGTAATATATTTAAAAACAAATTCGTCGTAATTTTCAAAAACAGCGAGAAAAGTACGGAAATAAAAATTCAAAAAAAAATGTAGATTATCGAGAGCTTTGGTTCCGGATCGAACGGGAGTCGATTAATTTCACCGCTCCCCCTTCCATCGACCCAATAAAATGAGTATCAACAGGAATTACGAAAATTCCCATTCATTAATTCACAACCATAATCAAGTACGTATCATCCCCGTGCAAAATCCATTTTCGGGAATTCGTTCGCCAGGAATTTCGAAAAAAACAATCTCAACGCAAATATTCCATTACAAATACATTAACACGGAGTGAGTTCCAGCTTATTCATAAAGTGATATCAGAGTAGGCACTCGATGTTCAAATTAGCGAAATAATGAACAAAAAGCCATTATCGATGTATTTGAACGAACTTCGTAGCGTTTGCCCGACGAACTCTCCGACCGGAAGCCGGAAGTGCGTTCGATGTAATAAAAAAAAGGAAAGAACGGAAAAAAAAGAAGAAAAAAAAAAGAAAAAACAGGATGAAGGTGAGAAAGCGGAAGTTTCGCTTACAGAAGGTATCTGATTGTTCGTGTGTGCGTGGGCGTACACGTCCGTGTACAAAGTCTCGTGTAATATTCGCAGCACGAGCTCCGGCCATCTGGCTAGCGCCATCCAACGATTTGTCTCTCCTCTCCCCGCGCATACTTTGTCTCGCGAACGTTATACCGTCTCGAGGGGCCTGCGAGGGACGGGGTGGGGGGCAGGAGGGAGAAAAAGTCGGACTATACGATTTTCTCTCTCGATTTATATCCCCGGGGCATAAGTATACTCGAGCGTGTGTACGCGTGCGCTAAGCGTAGCTTCGTCTTGATGTACTCGCGAAACGTTGGCTTTCGGCACTTTTTGCTTTTCCGAGCCAGCGAAAAATAATGTTTTTTTTTCTTTTTTTTTTTTTCGAGGGCTCTAATTAGCGACTTTTTGGTACCGGCGATGGTTGGATGGGCCCTCGAAATGACCTTTGCGCACAGGGAAATGTAAATGTCCGATAACGATTTTTAAAAACTGAGATTTTACGGATCGGGCACTTCGAGGACCGTCCTTCAGATCGAATTCTCAAATAATATGGATATAAAACGAGAGATGAAGGGAGCAATAGAAGAAAACGCACTTTATTCCCAAACGAATTTGACAGGGAGCTCACGAAGTTTGGCATATCAATGCGGCGACTTCGAGGACTGTCCTTTCAGTTGAATTCTTCCTAGATATTAAACGAAAAACGAAGGGAGGCAAGAAAATACAGTTTGTTCGAAGACGATATAGAAGATATTGAAAACACACAAGATTTCAACATTTCGGAAACAGGGATCGGCTACTTCGGGGACAATCTTTTCAGTCAAATTTTTCTCAAATGTAAAACAAGAAATGACAGAAAACAAAAACAAAAATGACTTCGAAAACGATTTTTAAAGACATTGGACTTCAAAGTTCCGGAAGCGAAAACTGGCCACTTCGAGGACAAACCTCCCGGTCGAGTTTCCCCCAGATGTGATACGAGCCAGGATTGGACGAGAGTGAGATCTACGAGCTTGGATATTTGCCTTCGCGCGTCTGTCGGTAAACCCGTGTGCGCGAGCAAACGTATTTGCCGATAGAAAAGTACAACTGGTGGTACGAGATATACAGCGGGACGGGAGAATGAAAAGGGGCGGAGGGGGGAGGGGGGTAGCGAGTGAGAAATTGCGCGGTTGTGTGCACGAGGTTTCGCGAGTGGGCGAGAGAGCCAGGCGACGGTCACCAGCTGTGCCGCGACGTGGTGGCGACGCAGACGCTCGCTCTCTCCCTCCCTCCCACTTTTTGTTCTCCTCTCTCGTATTTGCGCCCAGATATACTCGCGAGATCGGACCTCTCACGATCTCTACCGCCGACGCCGTGCTGTCGCGACTCCTACGTGTACTCTCTCTCTCTCTCTCTCCCTCTTTCTTTCTTTCTTTCTCTTTCTTTCTTTCCTCTCTCGGGTTGTTTCGCCCTGAAAGTACGCGCGGTACTTTCAGTGACGCCACTACGTACGTTTCGCGTGTGTAGTCGCGTCATGACGCCGCAGCCTCGCGATACCAAGTGTCTCCTTAAACGTCATCGTGTACTCTCTTCCCCCCCCCTTTTTAAACTCTTTTTATCCTAATTTTCTTATCTTACTTTTATTCCGTTAAGTGGTTTCGCGCTGGATCAATTTTTAGTACTCTTTGTGGTCTTGCTTTGTTTAAATTATTTTTTAACGGTCGAGTTATTATTTTAAGAATTATTTTGGATTGTTTAAAATTATCCTACGATTGTTTGGTTATTTATGATATTTTTATTGATGATGTCTAAATGAATTTGGTCTTGTCAATTTTTCAAATAAATCAATACATTTTTTTTATCAAATCTGCAATTTTTTAATCATTTTTTTATAATGTTTTAATAGATTCTTAAAATAATTATACAATTTTTCAATTATTTCTGAATTTTTTGAATTATTTATTAACATTTTCCAATCGATTCGAATTTTTTTCAATCAATTCTGCCATTTATTACGAAATTCCAACATTTTTATTTACGATTAGCCAACTTTTCAACGAATTCTACAAATTTTTAAATTGTCTTTGAAAAAACTCTGGAATTATCGGACTTTTTTTTTCTTCGACCAATGATATTCATGCAAGTGACAAAGTGTCGAGGCTCATTCGAATACGACGTACGAATTTTGTTTTCAATCGCGAATAGTTGGCTCGCCATGATAAATACAAGGGAGCCGGAAGTTGCAACCTCATTGATAGAAAGTCGTCAAAGCGTTATTCAGATTTGACGGTCTTTCCATTACTACATCGCTGCTCTTTCCGACCATCGAATATTAATTTATCGAGCTAAAAAAAAAAAGAGCGTGACCCGCGTGCCTCGTACCTCGTCGGGTTATTTTGGTCCCGTCGTTTGGCATGTTTCCGGTACGTGGATTGACATCGCCTCATTTTTGCCCCGCCTCGAGAACGCTCCGAATAAAACATTATCAATTGATTCGTTTAAGCGTTCGAAAAATTCGTCAAATCGACTACTGATTGTGCCACGGGCGAAAAGTGTCTTTGACCTCGTGGACAAAAATGGAATCAAAGTTCGCGTCGCTCGATCCTAAAACGTTTCTTTTTCCGACCCATAATATTATTGATTTTTTAATTATCCTCATAAAAATTAGAAAGTAAAATGATATTTTTTGCTTCGAAATAAAATTAACATTTCGTTTTATAATAAAGCTTACATTCATTCTTATGTTAATATAAAAATTGTATAATTTTTCAATAATCTTATTCTACAATTTTAATATTTAAAAAATGTTACATTATTCGTAAAAATTCAAGCTTTCATTCGTTTTTGTCGGGTTACATTTACTATAAAAAATCTCCGAAATAATATAAAAAATTACAAAATTCAAAGTCATTCTTTTTCAAATATAAAAAATTCGAAAATCGTTGGACGAAAAAAGCAAAAATTATTCATTAAAATTAAGCGTATTTTCAAATATCTCTATAAGGATTCCCAAAAATAATTTCTAAAAGTACAAAATTCATTGCAGACTTTTCGAACGCAAATTATTTCGTCGAAAGTTTAATGGTTTTCGGGAGGAAGAAAAAAAAGCGCGTCGTCGCGTATATTCCGAGGATCTTTTCTTTATCAGGAGTTATCGGCTTACCGTAATTACGAGTCGCATACAATTAAGCAGGCGAGCACGTGCAGCCTTGGTGGATTTGTTCTACTACGTAGTCGCGGGTGCGCGAAATTTACGCGAGAGCCTTAAAGAAAGACGATCGCGGATCATCGCGCGGCTCACTAAATTTGTATTAAAAATGGCGAATCCCACTCGCTTCTGTAAATTTGTTCTCTATCAGGACAAACACGCTTAACCGTTTCGTTATCTCTCAAAAGTACGGTCGAGGCTGTTGCGGTACATTATTTATAGTTCTGCGTGAAAATGAAAAAAATACGCTCTGTTTCGAGGATATTAAGGGGGAGTTCAATCGGCCGAACGAAGTCGTTCCATACTTCTGAAAAAAAAAACGAAAAATACGATAACGAACGTACAGAAAAACATCTCTCGTTGATTACCTTCGCTTGGGTACATTTCCATCCACGTTAATATTTATTCGGATTCTCATGGAGGCGAAGATGGGATAAGCGAAAAAAAATGTTCGATGCTAGAAAAAATCGTATTAGTGCAAAGAGGACGACAAACAAAATTGCATTTAATTTTATTTTATTTTTCTATTCTTTGTTAATTAGAAATGCGTAGCCCAAATTTTTGGGTCAATGTACATTTTTCTAAAATTAGCTTTTTCAAAAAGATTGATATTTTTATGAAAACTAATATTAATGAAAAAGTGCAGCTTCGTTAAACAATTCGTGTACATGTCTTGAATTAATTTCGAGCAAATAGAAAAAATGTAGAAATATATGGTACATCATCGATTAAATATATTGATTATTTAATCAATTAATTAAATAATATTGAACGAAAATATGAATCATAGTACGATCAGCAAAGATCTAAGATTTGAGGTAAAAATGTACAATTCCCGGGTATTCGGTTGGCTGTTCCGAGTGGCGTCATAAATCTCGTCCCGTCTAGGATCGAATTTCAAGAAAGTATTTAAAAAAACATTTTTTAATCAAATTTGAAAAAATGGCAATTCTATTCATTTCTCAGTAGGGAATCACGATGATTCGATCGTCATCCGACGGATCGTGCAAAACAGTAAAGTTGCGATTCGCAGCGGTAGATATCGCTCGAAAATCTCGAATTATCATTTTTGACTATTTTTTTAAAACCGACGATTCGGTAACCTCGACCTATTCAGAAATTCGTATCAACGGTCCTCCCACCCCTGGTGACATTTATCAACACGGTATTACGCCGCGTTTCTATTTTTACGAAGCGATAATAATAAACGTCTTCTCGAAGGGATCCCGAGGCGTCGTTTCGATGATCTTGAAAACAAACTGATATCTTCGTCTGGTTCCTCACCCAATACCCCCTGATTCATCTCTATCTCCGATTCGTTGACGGAAAAAATGAGAGAAAAAAAATGCAAAAAAGTCAAATAATAACGAAAATTGATAAGGACGAGACCACCGCGACGTTTGATCGTCGCTCTATCTACGCGTAATCAATTCCACGTGCAACCTTGAACGAAACTGTTTAATAACAGAGCAAAAATATGTATTTGGGTGATGCTGTGCGTTATCGGTTTTATTGTCATGCCACGTTTTTCTATTATGACAGATGGTGTTCGCGTACGATTCGGTATTAATAACACACTCGAAGTTTCTTCTCGAAGATTAGAAAGTTATTACGATCCTCTCGAACTCCCCCTCAAGTAACAACGAGTGGGTATTAAATAATTCCCGCGATTCTTCCCGCGATTCGAGGAATCATAATTCTTGAAGGAATAATTACGTATCGCGTGAATTGTCTTAGAATTTTTCACTAAATAATTTCGCTAACTCTAATTATTGGTGAAAATAAAAATCCACGTTTTTAATTACAAATGTATGATTGAATGAACTATTTTGCGATGCCAATTTAATAATAAATTTACAATTGGGATAGTCGATTTATAGGTCCACGTTTCCGGCACTTTGGACAAACTTTTTGCCTGACGGCTCATCCGGTAATACTTTCAATCCATTATACGACCCGTTTATTTTTTCACACTCGGAGACGCGTGTCTCACTCGGGTGATACTCAGCGCTGTCACAATTCCAAAATAATTATTGTATTTTCCGTTCGGTTTCAAATTTGAGAAAAAGCCGATTGCATCAGCGAATTACTTACTCGGCTGATAGGAGAAACGAACGACACGTGTGTACCGAGTAAAAAATTCCATTACGAAATTTCGATCGCGAATTGCGTGAGCAATTTACGTTTCTCGATGAAGTTAAGAAATTATATAGTCTCAGAGATTCATTTGGACATCGAATTATCGGAAGGTCGACTGATCGAATTTTAGGGAAAATCGTCGCGGAATATTTGATATTGCTCGGAATGAAGATAATCCGGGTTTTCGAGTTTTTATCGCCGATCAATCTTTATTCGATCTAGAACGATTTTATTGGAAAGCGGAATTTATATTTCTACGATAATTTATTTTATCGGAAAATTTATTGGATTTTTTATTCGTAATTGGAAAGCTTTGAAACGCGAAGCGAAGATTCGATGATATATGTATATGAAATTCCGATAATAGGGCTGATTTATCGAATTTCAACGACTCCTCGGATGTAATCAAGCCTGATGAAGTATTCTAGGAATTAAAGTCTTCTCCTATAAATCGATCGATTTTAAACATTTTTTTTTCGTTTTATTTTACATTTTTCTTCAAAATCACATAAATGCAAAAAATCGACGAAAAGACCATAAATTATATTCTTGAAGTCACAGAATTCATGTTGGCGACCAATTTTTGAAATTTGAAAATTTAGTCGAACATAATAATAGTTCCACTGAATTTTCGGGCACAGAGAAGATTCGGCTAAAAATATTAAATTTCAGTAATTGCCGTAACGGGCTGTTCGTTTTATCGAAATCCAATGACTGCCCGAATTTAATCAGCGTTGATTAACTACTCTGATAATTACAGCCGCCCTTCACGCTCAAATCGTTTATTCTTTTTCGTTTTGTTTAATTTTTAATTTTGTTTCAATTATTCATGTTTTTTTAATAGAAAAATGGAATGAACGAGAATATAAAAATAAATGAAAGACAATGTATCGTTGCGTTTGTATCGTTGGAATGCAACACTTTTTTTCTATTTCTTTATTTTTATAACCCAATCATTTTGGCTGTAAATAATGGTCCCAAATATAGTAAATAAATATTCAATAAATAAATGAATAAATGAAATTAATTTTTTTGCAAAACTAAAAAACATAATAAAACAGTCAACATTAAGATATTTCGAATTGCTGATTTAACAATGAATAAACACTTAGAATCGTTAATTTTCCACTTTCCATAACAATTGAAGAAATCTATTTATAATTACTGAATTCTTCAGTAAAACGATTGTCAAAAATGAATAAAAATCCAATCGAGAGATCCAACTGCCCAAAAAATGCAAAAAAAAATTCGCCATTTTTTAATATCCATCCGATAAAACTTCGAAAAAAATTGACCAATCGAAAATAATTAATCTTCCTGGCTTTTGACCGACGCAAACTTCGAGCGGACTCGTTATCGCGATTACGAGAGGTGAGGGTACAGGTGGAGCGCGTGTCAATAGGATCGGATCTCCGCTCGTCGTCGCGGAAGAGCGGCTTAATTTCCGTGTCCGAACCGTAACGATTACCGAAAGACCATGAACGAGGCGCGATCGTTGTTTCCCGCGTGGTGAGACGAGTCAAGGTGTACAAACGCTTGACGACGATTAAGGGGGGGGGGGGGGGGACGCGGACATTAGGAAAAAACCCAGCGGCCTCCCGGCGTCCCTCAAGGGTAAATGGTTTCCCTTCGTGCGAAAAACAAAAAAAAATTTCGACGAAAAAAAAATTCGTGCGCATTTATGAATTCCCATTATCCCGGCTGACCACCCAATCTTGCCCCTTTCCACGCTCAAGCGCGACCAATTATTATTTCGTAACGCTACCTGGCCAAAGCAACGTCAAAGGGGACGAGAGAAAAAAATGGGGAGAAAAAAGGGAGGGGGAAGAAGTTTAAGAGGCTTATGGAGGTTATGAAGGTTTTCGAAGGGGCGGGGGGAGACGAAAAGAGTGGTATATAGAGACTTTGATATGCAGGTCAGATAGGCGAAAGAAGGTTCGAGCTCCCGATCCGGAAATGCCTCGGCAATAAAAGTCAAACGCTCTCGCGTTTCACTTGTTTTGTTTGAACGCGCAGTGTGGCTAGTTCCGCTCGTGGCACTCCCTGCTCCCAATTATTTTATATTATCCGCACACACGCACTAACACGTGCGCAATTTGGAGTACCTTGTCAGGTGTATGTAATTTTCAGATTGTTTCGAATGGTAACGAAAAAAGAAAACAGTTATGAGAATTTTTTATTTTTCAAGCCTGCGGATTCGATTGTTCCTATTATTGATTTTATCATTATTTATATTGGCTCGTACGATGATAAAATATGTTCGTTTAATATTATTTGCATTGTTTTATATGGTTGATGAAAATTGTTATTGGGAAAAGAAATGAAAATAATTATAATTGGTATTATTATTCTTATTGGTATTATTATTCTTACTTCGTTTTTGTTACTTTTATAATTATTAACAATGTGGCGAGAACATCACTCGCTGTGAATTTATAAAAAAACGATTGTGACGTTACGATTATAAAGTCACTTTTTTCGCCTGTTTTTGTTTATAATTTCTTTATGAATTATTGAAACGAGATAAGCGATAAATAAATACAGGTTATAACAAACACAATGATAAACGGGAACAGAGGTGAATTTACCTCGCTTTTATAATAGTAAATAAATGGAATTTTTTATTTTGTAACGAAACCTCTTCCATTTGCTTCGCTTCGTTCATAATTTTCTGCTTTTCAATAAATTAATAGAGAGGAATATAATTATCCGAGATTATTATGATTATTATTTACGAAAATTTACCTCCGGCTTATAATTTCAATATTTAATTATAAACTACATTTCTGTTCCCTTTTAAATTAATCATTTCAAAAGAATAAAAACCAAAGGTGAATAAAAATCTCCCGTATGATATGGAATAAATGCGATGTTTAATTAATCCCGATAACAACAATGTGTCAGCGTGTTGTTATTCTGATTAATTAAACTCAAACAATAAAAATAATAATCTCGAGTAATAAGAATTCATTGCAAAACGTGAATTTACAGAAGATAAAAATAATAATAATATTCATAATTATCTGACAAAAAAGAAAAGTAACAGTCGTAATTGAGCAATAATAATAACGAGCGATAAAAACTCGAACGAAATTTGTTTTTCGCTCCCTCAAATGCTCCAGACGTTGGCTAAATTTCGAAACTTTTTTTTCATTTTCGAGACCCAAAATTTTTTAAGCGTTTTACGTTTGTATTGCCTGGAGGAAGGGGCGGGGGGGGGGGGCGCAGAAGGAAGGTGGGAGGGACAGAAAGGGGGATTGGAATTTGCAGCAGGTTAGCAGGTGCATCGGGGTCACAGGTGCATCCATACACACGAGGGTGCAATATTGTTCGACAGCCGCTGAAAAGCGTAGTCATGCTCGCTCGCTATACAACATCGGTATTTCCCGCGAGTGTATTTCGAGTTCTTTCATAGCCCCTCCTCCAGGCTCCGGTAAGGTGAAACTGCCAGATCCCCCGACCGATATTTCTAACGGGAAAAGTGTACGAGGGTAGAAAATAAGGGACGAAGTATAAACGAAGGGTCGTAAGATCGAGGACGCACAATGGGGTATCGCTTACATCGCGGAACCTTTAGCTCAGAGCTAATTCCAACTTTACGATCTTCACTTTTGTATCCGTCAAAAATATGAAGACATTTGTATTTATGGAGAAACCGTTCGTTTTGGGGACCTTCAGGTAAACCCTCGTGTCCCCGTATTCCATATTTCGTAAATACGCGAAAATAGTTCCCTCGGAAAATCGCTGTACGACAATTTTTGAAAAAAATAGAGGGTCTATCGAAAATTAATTGATAAAAAAAAATTTTATGAAAAATTGAAGGGATCTCTCGTTTCGTAATGAAATTCCTGAAGATCGGGATCATCAGTAGTGACGAGAAAACAGTTTCATTGGAAACGACAGAGAGAGAGAGAGAGAGAGAGGGGAGGGAGAAAACAAATGAAAATAAAAATGTAACTAATAGAAGTTCGTCAGGATTTTATTTCATTCTTGGTTCTGGGAATTCTCGTCGTTTCAATTTGCGCGTCGTGAACTGCGTGTATCGATTTATTTACTACACGCTGACACGTGTATAGATCGCGCGTAACTGACCTAGACCCTGAAACACGCGCTAATTTATTGCCTCGATCGCATTCAGGAAAATATCCACGCGTAAGCGAGTGTGTACACGTACGAGAGTACACGAACGTGCTTTAGTTCTCTTTCTTCTCACGATCAAGAGGTTCAATGATTTACGTTTTTTTTTTCACGAATATATGCGACGCGATGTTTCCGGAGTGATATCTTGGAGGATGGGGATTTCCAGCGATCAAAGCTGGGCTTCCCGTAATTGGAAAAAAAAAATATTGAAAAATAATTATTTTCAAGGACGTAATTTTTTTTGCCAATTCAAGTTGTGGAAATCTTTCTTGTGGCAGTTTTTTATAAAAAATTTATAATTTGATGAGAAATTAATGAAAATTAATTACATGACAGAATATTTAAAAATAATATAAATTGACTTTTTATATTTTTGCAATTCTCAATTTATCAGATCTGAAAAAATGGTAAAAAGAGCTTTCATTTGAAAATAAATCAGAAGTAAACAAAAAATTTATTGCATTCCCGTAAATATAATACTTTTCTTTCTACGATGAGGAAAACATTTATAAGGAAGTATGAGATCAAAAGAACGTAAAACTTCCACCATAATAAGAAAAGTAATTTCATTCTGTGGGGGATAAGAGATAAACGGAGAGATAGAGATCGCGAAGTCTGACCCAGTCAATGAGACGCATTAGCCTGCCATTAGGTCTCGTAAAATTTGTTCCAGATTTTTGTACTATCCTCGATAATTCATAAACCAGAAATCTGTCTCTGTCCAACCTCTCTTCAACGCCAATGAAAAATGAGCTATCGGAATGAAGTAATTGCCGGGACGTCCCGCCCTTTTCCTTTCTCGATGAAACCCAGATATCGTACTTCCGGCAACGGGACTAGTCGATTAATAACTTCACCTCGTAATCTCGACTCGGGCTTATCAGTAGTTTGTATGGTTTGAAAAAATTGACGAGCGGATCATCAATTAAATTAATTTTTTTGGTAACGAATTCCTTATCAACCGAATCAAATGAATTTGGTGTAATTCGAAAGGGTTAACTTTCGAACCTTCGTTCAATTATGAATGAAACCTTATGTCCGACATAAATACAACAAACAAAATTTATTAAAATACAAAATCACAAATTTGCTCGAAAGATGGAAAAAATCTAAAACAAACTGGAAATTCCTCATTTATAAATAATTGCGTTCTGTATACGAATATCAAGGTTTATTTAATGAAAAAAAAAAAAAAAAAAACAAATAAACGTGAAGTTACTTAACAAAAAAAATTAATTACAATGGAAAATCACAAATTGGCTCGAAAGATGGAAAAAAGCTGGAACAAACTGGAAATTCCTTCATTTATCAATAATTGCGTTATGTATACGAATTTCGAGGTTTATTTTATGAAAAAAAAAAACAAACTCGAAGTTACTTTTCGACGTTATAGATCCACCCACACACCTAAATTTCGGTTTACGTTAAAAGATCGACACGCTAGTCGCCATGGGGAATCTTGAGATGCGAGAAGTGCGGTCAAGGGGTCGCCTCTGTTGGAAGTATCGCCGCGGCGCTCGCGGATCTCTCTCTCTCTCTCTCTCTCTCTCTCTTTTTCTCTTTCCGATCGTCCCGACCGCCGGGTGCGGGCGTCTGTGCGGCGACCCACGCTGGCGCCGACTCACGCCGCGCCCTGTCTGTCTCACTTGCTACGACACTACTCCGTTCTCTCTCTCTCTCTCTCTTCCCCTCTCTTTCTCTCTTTCTCCTTTTAATACGCGGATTCAGCCAGTAGTTCTCACCGCTATTCGCTCAGACACAAGAACGAATGCCTTTGCTCACTCCTGTATCTCGTTACGCCGAGAGCCGGCGGAGACAGTATATTGGCACTTGCTTTTCGTTATACCTCATTTTCGTCTCTCCGATAAAAACACTTTTCTATCGGATTTACTTTTCAAAAGTTTTTGTTTTTTTTTTTTTTGGGTTTGTTTGGGTCGCGGTTCGCTTTAAAAAAATATAAACAAAACCGATTTTGGATGCGGTCATTTTGGAGAATATTTCAATAATATATTCGGAATATTTTTTGAAAAATTTATCCTATGTGTATTTTCTTACGGATCTTGGATGAAAACACGGACTTTATTTTCTACCGTTCGTCATTGCTGTGGTTCGTTTTTGAAACATATGTTCAGAATTTATTTTGGAAGTGGTGATTTTTTAGGATACTTTGATAATATGTTTGGAATATATTTTGAAAAATGTATCAAAAATATAAACATTGATAGAAATATTATAATAAATATATGCCAAATATACTTTCAGAGTTTACAAGGTTCCCGAAAGAGATCTTTTTGATAAACCGAATATTCGATTATTTTGTTATGCCGAAGATTCGTTGCGACCCATCGAAAGTTGATCATTTGCAATGAGTTTTTGTTTTTTGGTTTATTAGAAGTTCGGAAATCGAATTTGCGAAAAAAAAATTGAACAAGCACGAAAACAAAGTTTTTAAAAACGTCTTTGCATCCCATTGACTAGAACTATAGCGTTTTCCCCATTTTTCGCATACATTCGTGCGCGTGCGCACCATTTTCGCATGTCAAGTAATCGTGATAATTTTTCGGCGCGAATTCAATTCGGTGAAATGAGAAATATTCTTACTTTCGAAATTCTTTTCTTTTTTTTACATCCGAAGGTACCTTCGACTGAAAAACGAGACGAGCGAAAACGGAGACTCGCGGAGGCTGAAGACGTCTTTCGACGGAATTCCCGGTAAGTATTGACTCACCAAAAATTCTCTCCGAAATTTTACTCTTTTTTGCAAATTGATGCCTGCGTCGCGTTTCAAAGAGTCTCGACATTTCGAGTTTGTTAAAAAAGCGCTTTTCGCGAGAATTTTCGAAACCGTGAAAAATCAAGTGACGTGACATCTTCGTTTGCAAAAAAAAGAAAGAAAACAGGCAAAAATATCGCGATCTCAAAGCGTTGACTGATATCACGCGACCTCGTATTATAAACCTATCGAATATCGTCATCGAGCTCAAGATCAAATTCACTAACAATATCTCACTGATATGAAAATTGCTAAACCATAAAAAAAGAAGAGAAAAGATGAAAGTAAAAAGTATCGTATTTACCTTTGATAAAATCGGAAAGTTCGCTGGTAGACTCCACCACGTGGGTGTTCATGGTCGCATGTGCGAGCATAAGTATCGAAGATTCCACGTCCTGGTAGCACGTGGATTACACAAAAACCAAAGTAACAAACTCTCCACTCTCGAACGTAAAAAAAAAAGACAACTGAATCCACTAGTTATCCTCCGAAACGTACTCGAAAGAATTCGAAAACCAGAAGATAAACAACGATAAATCCAAGACGTAAGAAAAAAATAACAGCACCGTTCTGATTTGGGTGTTAAGGAGTAACGAAGATATTATTGTATTATAATCCAGTCAGTTGGCGATCGTTGATCGGTCCATTTGACGAAAAATCGTGGACGTCAAAACGAAACGTTCGATGTCACTCGCGTTGATAACCGAACAATCGCGATAACGCACTTTAACGCGGAAAAGTTTGGGTTTGTTTGGGTTTGGATGGGGCGTGTTTTGCTTTTTTTTTTCTTATCGAACTTGACGTTCGACTCGACTAACGTTGAAGCGAACGTGGGAGTTTCGTTCCTCCTTCGCGTGCGTTCGGCAACGGACTGAGTGGCCGCGTGCAGGAACGCGCGGTTGCCTTTCGATGTGCGAGTATCTCTCTCTCTTTCTCTCTCTCTCTCTCCGTCTCTTTCTCTCTCTAACTGACTGTCGATGAGTAGCGCCCGCGCATAGTGCGTAAAGAGAGCGAGGGTGAACGTTGGGACTCGACGGCTCCGAAATCTGTTCGTCTCACTCCCACCCACGTGGCATAGGAGTGGGGGTAAGTCAGAGAGTGGGGATTCGATTCTCGTCCCTCCGTTATCTCGCTCGCACTCGATCCTACGATTAGGGAATTTTGTAGCTGAGAACTCGGATCCCTACCCTTCGTTACATCCCTCCTGTCAAGGAATCTTCCCCCTCTCTGCGAAGAGTGTGCCAGTTTGTGTGGGTAAATGTGCCATGAGACTGGAAGGGATGGAATTTTGAACGCTTCGGGCCGTGTACCGAAGGTTCTGAGGACCGGACTGATCATTCGATGGAACGGAGCAAAGATCCGGTAACGAATCACTTTTCTGTAGAGATGGTTGTTGGATGTTGTCGAAAAGATTGGCAGGTCTGGTGGGTGACCTCGTTTTGTTGGATGTTTGGTTCTATTTTGGAGGGGAGGGGCAGTCGATTTAGAAAGAGGATACTTGGGCTTTTATTTTGGCAAGTGGCGTTTGATGATTCGCTTTGGTATTTGGAATCGTTTTGGTCTCAATGGAAATAGTTTTTGAGTCGTTTTGTATGTTTTTTTAGTTGTATTGTAATCTGGTATTGGTTCGGTAAGAAAAATGGATTTCGGTTGAAGGTTAGTCGTTTTTTAGGCGTTTTGTAAATTTTTGGTCATTTTGTCATCTGGATTTGACTTGGTACGGGAATTCGATTTTGGTTTGGTTTTATAAATGGATTTTGGTTGAAACCAGAGGCTTTGCTTGGATAATTTAGGAGATTTGGATTATTTTGTAACTTAGCTTTGATTCGATTATGGAAATGAATTTTGGATGAGATGAAAGTATTTTTTTTGGCAGTTTTGTATTTCTTGAGCCGTTACGCGTAATCTGCCAATTGCGAAAGATTTCGTTGTATCATGGTTACGAATTATTCACGAATAAAAAATCATGATTGTAAGAAAAAAAACTGAACTTTTCAGTTCTTCCAAAACGGACGATTTCCATCAAAACCGAACTATCCAGTTTTCGCGAAATGGAATTCTTCACTTCCAGGTCAGCAATGGTCGATTGACGATCGAGCAGAGACTCTCTTCGACAATACGTTCATCAGTGAGTGGATCAAACCGCACGCCAGTCTCGAGAATCCTCCTTTTTTTTTCTCTCATCGATTAATCCGCGGGTCATTAGGGATCCATTTTTTCTGGTCGACGAGTGTTGGCTCGTCGTGGGCACGAGTATGAATAGCCGAGAGGATTTCCTCGCGTCACGGTTTACTCGGTCGGCTTGGCAAGGCTGTATCTAGTGTTGTTTCGGGGAGGAGAGAAAGAGAGGACACAAAACGGTGGACCCATTGTTGGCGGAACCTCCGAGAGATCTGGCCAACTCGAGAACAAGAGAAGGAGAGAGCGAGAGAGAACGAGTGGGGGCGTTGGAGGCCGACGGAACGGCGCCAGTCGTCCCCGAGAGTTTGGTGGTTCTCGTAGTTTCTCTCCACTGTTTTTCTCCTTATATTTCCTTTCTCTCTCTCTCTCTCTCTCTCTCTCTCTCTCTTTCTTTCTCTCTCTATCCCTCTTTCTTTCTTTTCTACTTCTTTGTTCCTCTCTTTCTCTTTCTCTGTATATTTTTCTTTCTCTTCTCGCTCTCTTCTCTCTTCCATACGTTTCGCTCGCTTGACGTCGAATATCCAATTCTTCGTCCCACTCCTTTTATTTTCTCGCGTTCACTCCCGGCTGCTGGATACTCTGGTATCGTTCTCGAGGGCCCACCCACCGGAGCTCTCGCGAGAGGCGGAATCGGCAGAGCCGTGGAACGATCCACGCACGATCCCGCCACGGCCCAAAGTTCACCGAGGAGACACATGTGACGAGATTGCCAGTTGTAAATTTTGACGCCCCGGACGGACCCACGTGGGTTCATCGGCCAGCGTGACGAGCTCTGCTACCTCTCCAATTTCGATTTTTCCCTTCTTTTTTTTTTTACCTGACTCCCGTGAGGAATTCTCAATTTCGATGCGAGCTTCGATCAACACACTTTCGTCATATCGATAGGGGTTCCGAGATTTTTTTAATTAGCGGATTTATGAAAATTTGGATATTCGGGGTTTTTTTTTTTATTGAAGTGTTTTGATGTTTGGCTTTTTAATGTATTACCGAATCGACAGTCGAGGAAAAGTTTAGTCTGATTAATTCATCGTTCAAACGAATCTTGCAATATTTCATAAATTTATTGGCAAATGTAACAACGCGGTCTATTTGTTTGAAACTTGGCCCAATCGATCGCACGATCTTGAATGTGGATGAAATAATATTTTTCGAAATTTTGGTATTTTCGTTTCATTCGTTTTTCCATATGCGAACGTGTTCAATTTTTATGTTTTTCACTACCGAATCATTTCGCAAAACATTCTTGAACAATTAATAAATTATTGTCATATCAAGATTTATGATTCCTGTAATTTTTAAGAATTCATATTTATTTCCAAGCATTTTATGTAGGAAATGCTTAAATAATTAATGAGTTATTATCTTATCAAGAATTATCATTCTTCTGATTGTCAAGAATTTGGAATTATTTAATCAAACTCATTGCATCCCAGTTTGTAATGCATTATCAATTGCACAGTTTCCAATATTCTAGAGTTCTCTCCCGTTCTCAGGTCCAAAAATAATCGATCGGATATTCCGAAAAAAAAAAAATAATTTTTCCTCACCGTTTCGAATCCGGCGCACCGGGGCACCCAACTGTTTTTCGTATACATAATTCCTCTCGTATTCCTCCCATTTATTCGAATACTCATTCCTCGCTGAATCTACCTCCAACAAATTGAGAAATTAAGATACTTCCGCGTCAGTCAACGGTCACTTCTTGGTCTAAAGAACGTCGAAAGATTTATATTATTTTCTCAACGTCTCAATAAAAGCCACACGTCACGAATGAATAATCCAAAAACTCGCAGGGCTAGGTCGATATGTTTTCAAAAATAGTCAATAAATAACATCGAACCGTTCCGAGTATACGCAGTACGAAATATCTATGGTGGAAAAAAAATTCGAAGTTTACGACTTTTGAAGATTTTTTTAATAACTCCGATACTTCTTCAAGAGTATAGGAAAAGGGCGAATAGGGGGGGGGGGGGGGGGGAGGCAGCGAAACGGGGGGGGGGGAAAGCACGAAAGAATAACATAAAAGTCTAAGTACGAATAAACAAATAAAAATGAAATAGCACAAGAGGAAGAGAGAAATCGACGGGGGAGAAAGGTTAAGGGGGAGGAGAATGTCTTAACTTTATGGGACCGATGCGACTCGCACGGGGACGTTGGAGACGACGCCTCTGGTGCTTCTACGGTCCCGGGATGCCCATTTACTCAACGCCCTATACGATCTTTCTCCCTCTCTCTATCTTTTGGTCCTCTTCTTTTACCTCGCCAAGATCTCTCAAGGATCTCGAAGAACTCGCTCGCCCTCGAAATTCTTTCTCCTTTCTCTCTTCTCCTTCTCTCTCTCTCTCTCTCTCTCTTTCCTTCTTTAACTCCCTCGCGATCCTTTTTCGTTTTTTTTTCTCTTTTTTTTTTTTCATCACAGCATCTTCTCGGTTCTTTTACCGGCCTTCTGTTTCTCCTCTCGCATCGCTCTTGTACGAGAGTTGTATGGGGAACTTTGTTTCTCCCCTTGATTTCCTCGCTGGCTTCTTTTAGTCATTTTGGTGGCATGATCGGGTATTGCGTGTTATTTTTTTTCTTTCAAGAGGCTTACACCCCCTCTCGCTATCCTCGCTCACGCATATACGTCCTAGGGATCCTCCCGAAATTCCACTCGATCCTGGCGTTCATCGTTCTTAACCGAGTCCCGAAATTGTGTCGAGAGTTGGTGGGTGTTCGATTACTACCCGCGGGATACGTCGCTCATTGGGTCGACGCGTGACCCCTGGGGTTCATGGAGACCGAACGATCATTTACAAATGGACTGTGGGGTCCATTCGTCTAGGGGTGATGTTTCAGACACTGAAGCTTCTTGATGACTACGCGATGATGATGATGATGATGATGATGATGGTCATGTTTGGAGTGATAACTGGAGAACCCCAATATTGGGTTATATGCTGCGAATGTTGGGTATTTACAGAGTTGAAATACTGTTTATTGACAATATTGGGAACTCGCGGGGTTGAGGTGTTAATTACATTGGATAATTGTAGAAATTATCGGAATTTTTGGTATTGATATAATTATGTGCTGATAATATTTGGAATTTGTAGGATTGAAACACGATTGTAGGATCGAAACATCCAATATAAGCGATTTGTTAATAATGTTGGGAATTTGCAGGGTTGGAGTGCTTTATGTTGCTAATATTTGGGATCTACAGTTTTTATAATATTTTATTCCTAATGTTTCGAACTTGGAGAGTTAAAACACTCAATATTAGCAATGTATCATTAATATTTCGAATTTTCGGGATTGAAATATTACGCTTCAACCACACGTATCATTTTGTCACCTTTAGGTGTACATTTGTATTCAGAATTTCTCGGCAAAAAATATTACGATAAGAAAATGTCTATCTTTTTCAAATCGTAATTTATTATCATCATCAGAAATTTTCACTAGAAAAATGTTTTCGTTTTTTCAAATCTGCATTAATTAACCTGATCAGCATTTTTCACTAGAAAAATAGATCCTTTTTCAAATCGCCATTCATCAACATCACCAGAACTTTTCACTAGTAAAATAAAACTAGAAAAATGACTCAGCTGTGATGCACGTCTCATCAATAATTTGATTAACAAAATGGCTTAGCGAGTATTCGCAACATATTCGTGCGACGTTGACGAAAAAAAAAGAAACACGAACGACGTGCATCACAGTTCCCCGAAATTTGGTTCGAGGGGGATTTTGTTTTTCCGATTTTATTGCTCGCCACGTGTGTTTGACTTGACGCACGTGCATGGCTGATGCGCGTCTTCCAGAATCCGCGTCATACATAAAAACTGTACAGAGGACGATGAGTGTGCCTGTGTAATGGAATAAAGACGGGCATCGGGTGAGGTCCGACCGAGGGACCTCTCCAGTCCATTGTCTCATGCGTTTACGACCAGATGAAAAAGTGGCGGTAACGCCCCGCAGTAAACCAGGAAGAAATATCCCGTCGTTTTCTCGAGTACGTCTCACAGTCAATTGTTGGAAACGTGTCCACCATGAGTTGCAATTCTCGAATGCGACCGAGTATTCAACGATAAATGGTGGTCTCTCGCGTCTGCGCGAGTCTCTCGGTAATCCAGACAGGAGCCGAGTAAATTTCAGCTCAAAAGTGTGCTAACCATGTGCGCGTCTCAAATTTTCCAATTGTTCTAGCTCTCGACCAAAATGTCGGATATCTATGGAATTCTATATCTATATAGTTTGAAAGTAATTGTAGATCCTGGCTCGAAGAGTACTTGGCCGCCATATGGCATGTTATACTAATTTCAATTGGACGCCTTTGTTCTCGGCTCGAAAAATCTGGGAGTACAAAATCACCAGAATGTCCTTTTTCGAAAGTGCGAAGGAAAACATTTTTTTTTTTTTTGTAAAAAAATCGAAAATACATTTTGGTATTAGTTTTCAACTTTTTTGAGAAAAACATTACACCATTAATGCTAATAACTAATGAAATTTATTTCTATTTATAAGCTTTTTATTTTTATTTATTATTATTATTAGTTATCGATAATAAGTCGTTTAATTGAATTAGTTGAACGAACTTTTCATCAAGTAGTCATCAACCGAATCAAGTAAATTCGGTATTCAGCTTTCATTCAAGTGTAATCGCGATTTAATAATTACATTTCTCTGCTACATTTTCATTCCCATGTATTTTTTCGTATTTGTTCATGGTTGCACAAAAACAATCAAAATCGAGCACGATAAAAAAATCATTTTCGCCATATTTCGTACGTTTTGTCTCGTGAGGTCACAAAAGGCTGCAGAAGCCAACAAAACAATTTCATTACTGTACAGTGAAGCTTCCTTGACGGAATTTGTCATCTTGTCATTGTCATCTGTCGCTTCGTGACATTTCCATTTCGGAGATATTCCTTCTAAAAATCAGAAACAAATTCTGGAGGACCTTGATTCGACATTGACGACGAAGTCGAATCAACGAGGCCTTCGATCATCCAGTTATCAATGTGTTCCGAAAGAGAGTAATGGGTCATCCAACGAAGCGAAAATTCGCTTAATCTTCGATGTACGAACAAATTTCGACGCGTCTTCTTTGAAAAAAAGAAACAAAATTAAATAAAAACAACATCCACGCGACATTCCAACGAATCCAATACTCCGACTACAGCATACGATTACAAGCGATCCGTGCGTTCTCATCGAGGACGAGCTCAGCAAGGACGTTTCGATTTTGCTACAGGCCAACAACGATTTTTCCTTGATCCACATCGATTCGTCGATATCTCCCCCTCCCCTCCCACAAACTTCTTCGCGGCATCAACAACGATGACTTTAAGGATGCACGGGTGTCATACAGACCTGCGCAAAAGGATACGAAAAGTAGGAATAGAAGATATCGTTCGAACCCTAAAGAAAACAAAAAACAACGAAAAAAAAAAAAAAAAACATTCAAACGACAGCGGCAAAATAAGTATCAGCTGACTTTCTTCGTCGTACCGAATGGCTCTGCGTTCCCTCAATGGTCGTTTCTTCCCATCAAGATTGCCCGGTCGTTCGAACCAAAGAAAAAAAAAAGCAAAAACGATCTCGTCGCTGCAATTTTCTCTCGAGCGATAAAAACGATTTTTAAAAGGCTGGCTTTTGTTTTGTGTTGTTGTCGTTGTTTTTTTTTTTTTGGCTCTTCGACACGACTGTACCGCTAAGTACATCCTTAATGACTATATAGCGTTCGAGTTCTCGACATCGAGCAACGATCGCTAACGGCGA
>JAPYZI010004499.1:0-14687 GCA_030523105.1 Ophioninae sp. A BG-2022a
CTTTTTTTTTTTTTTTGTTTGTACATCGCTGCTCTCCGGTTAGCTCGAACGTCTCGCGGATGACGCTCGTCCGACCGCCGCGAGTATCGTACGTTGCGCGAACCGATGTCGCGGCAACAACGAGTCCGTGATTCCTTTCGTACCGATATCGAACGATAATGCGAGGGAAATAACGGAAAGAAAAAGCGTCTCCCGACCAAGGGAGCGAGACCTTTTTGCTCCTGAGTGTGAGTAACGATGATTATTCGTGAAAAAGGGAAACCCGACGGTGTTTAGGGGCCGAGCTGATGCACGTTCTCTCCGAAATTCGGCGATCCGAGGGTCCGGGTTGCGCCAGTTGCGTCTTTTTTTCCCTCTTTTTTGCTCGTTTTTGCTCTGTTTTGCTCGGCCCGTCCTTGTGATACGTTGCCTCTTCGACGCATCGGGCGACGGAGAGATGGGTCAGGGCACCGAGGCTTGCGGGGATCGACCGACCGAAGTCAGCGTCATTAGATTCGTTACGAGAAATCGCACCATCGAGGAGATAGCCCCGAAAAAGGTACGCGTACACCCTCCTTTCTTCTACTTTCTTCTCGCGACTCCCACCCTTCTCGCTCGCCGCGCTTCCGGCGCTTCCCTCGCGTCCGTCGCACCGGGTTCGATGACCTCCGAGCCAAAACAAATCGCGCGTCTACGCCCGCCTGACCCGCGCCAACCGACTCCCCGAGCCACCGACCGACGTATCTTTCCCGACCCGCGACCCGAATCCTCCGACGACCCGCGTCCTTCTGACCTTCGCCTGTTGCAACGACGCGCGACACCGATCGAAAAATACCTTCCTGGCGAAATTATTGCGATCCGATACGACGCGGAGCTGCCGTCGCGCCTGCCCGCCGGACCAACCGTTTCTTCGACCCTCGAACGAGAAAGTGTCTCGTCGTTCGACAACGTTTACCCGGGAATCGAGGGTCGCCGGCCTTTCCAACGGGATCCGACGCTCCGCCCTTTCGAAAAAAGACCTCGACCGTTCTCAACGTTTTAACGGACAAAAATTACACCCGCGCGTCATTATTTCCGTTGTGTCGACGATTTAACGCGCGAGCCACCGGATTCCGCTAAAATTCCTCGCCGAACCGAATCGGTCGCGCCGCCGTCTTCGCGTTTTCTAGAATTTTGCTGCGGCGCGACGGACGAGGATCACCGCCCGTCTTTTACCCGATACTGAACTTTCAGGAGGTGTACGCTTGCAAGCAGAGAGGATGCGGCAAGATATTCACCGATCGGGAAGAATACAAAACGCACGAGGCCCTCGAAGCGTTGAAGATAAGATTCGTGTGAGTGGTACGCGATCGAAAAAACTCGCCGTCGCCGCCGACGCGTTTCCTATAAATCCGATCGTTTTCCCAGTTGTCGGGAGCCGGGATGCGGCCAAGAATTACCCGATCCCGGAAGCGTGTGGCGTCACTATCAGGAGCGTCACAACAACGAGAGCGACGGGTTCGTCTGTCCCTATACGAATTGCGGCTCGCTGCACGACACCGCCGACAATTTGGAGGATCACGTCGAGAGCTGTCACAGGCAGCCGCCGACGTTGCCCGCCGAGCCCGAAGTAATATGCTTCGAGGGTATAGAAAGTTTGATCGACGACGAGGCGACCCGCAACGAGGAGGAGACTCGCCGCGAAACGGAGACCACCGGCCGACGGATCTCGGGCGAGAGTTCGACACGGCCGAACGGTTGCGTCGTCTCGAGTAACGACGAGTACGCCGCGAACAACGACGAATACGCGATCGACGACGAACGCTCCGTTCGGGACGAACCCGACGATTCTTTTCCGAGCGAAGCTCTCCTCCGAGACCGTGAGAGTACCACCGCCGCTTCAAAGTCCGACGAGTATCCCGAGGAGAACGAGGGAAGAACGGCCGCGACGAAATCACCGAAGAGTAACGACGCGCTCGTCGCCGCGGTTCCCGCCGCTACGTCCCGACAAGATTTCGTCAAGTACGATTCTCTGTTGTCCCGGTGTCTCGCCGAGATCCAAAGATCCGACGAGACCGACGACGAGAAGGCCAACGATGTTTTGTACATGAACGGTGACGTTACGATTACGAAGAATCTCAAGATCGAAGCGTCGAATCAGCAGGGCCAAGAGCACAGAATAGACCTCGGCAATCTGGAGAAGGTTTTCCGAAGCGGCTTCGAGCGAGACTCGACCGGTATCGAGGCCAATAACGATACCAACGAGGCGAACGATTGCCTCGAGGACGAGGAGTATACACCCAAGAAACAAAGAATGTCCAGGTACAAGCAGGAACCTTACAAGTGCGAGGTTAACGGTTGTGGCAAAATGTACAGATACGTATCGCATTATCGGCACCATCAGGAGAGTCACAAACTCGTTGGCGGCGGTAACACCGCGGCGACGAGACTCGCGAGAGCTCTCACCAGGCCGAAACAGGGAAAAGCCACCACCGTCAGTTTCTTCCTGTGAGTTGATCGCGCTTTCGTTGCGTCCCGCTTTCGTCGATATTTTTCAACAAAGCGTTTATCCATCAATCGTCGTTGCACGAAAAGAACGATATTGCGTAAAAGATCCTTACCGCTCGTATTTTATTTACGCGAGACGCCTTTCAGATGCAAGATGCCCGGATGCGGTGCTCAAGTGAACAACGTGACCAGTCTGTGGAAACATTATCACGATAATCACGCCAATACGAAGCCGCCGCTCGTACAATTGGCCAAGGGAACGGAGATATTTCGGTGAGAATCCGCGTATCGAGGCTCGTCCCGACAGGCCCGTCCCTCCTTTCGCAAACTCAATGTCAACGCGTTGTTTCGATTCGGGAACGACGAACGCGTTCCTAACCTTGCTTCATGAACGAACCAACAAAATCGCCGACTAATTTTTCATACTTGCAGATGCAAAATTCCAAATTGCGACACGGAATTCACCAGCAGCTCGATGATGTACAAGCACTTGAACGATGCGCACACGAGCACGGGGGCTACGCGCGATTCAAGCACAAACGGAAAGACTGCAAACGGTAGTGGCATAAGATTCGTCGACGAGATGTTTCAGGACGACGCTACCGCCCGACAAGCAAACTTTAAGACTGACTTTAAAGCCAAGTATAATGTTAATAATATTGACGATTACGTCGAGTCCGATAACGAGCAGAAGAAATCACTGCCGAGAATCAAGGAGGAATCGCGAGACTGATTTCCTCAACTTTTCAGCTCAATAAATGAAAAACGGTAAATAAATAAATAATAAGGTGCGGCGGGAAAACGTTGAGAAATTTGGTGGAAAAGCGTGACTCTGTTGCGCGCGTTTAAAATGTTATACACGGCAAATTTGTAACGCCTAGCCCCGAGAAGCGCGTACAATTGTTCCGTACCGATCACTGTCGTAAACGAGATCGCGACCCGACGAATCGATTACTTTTTCCCTCGGTGGGCTGTCCCGAGGGCAAAACGATCAGAGAGGGAGAGATAAAACTGACGGATATTCCGAATTTAACGCGTTATTTGCATAGCTCATAATTTTCAATCGATTCAATTGCTTTAAATAATTCGCTGCGAATCATTTTCATGGCTACGTGTGTGACGGACGAACGGACGAACGGACGAACGAACGAACGAACGAACGAACGAACGAACGAACGAACGAACGAACGAACAATGAAAACTTAGTAAAGTAAATTAGGGCTTGGTTGTCTCCGGCGACGCCACATATCGCAGCTGTCCAGCCAGAGAACGATTTCTCACTGCCCGTCTCTCCGAAACAGTCTTTATCTGTTGTGCAGTGCCTGGCTATGGCGAAACTTAACGTATCACGTTCGAATCGTAAGCTCGTCGAGTCCTCGTTTAGTTCGAACAAATTTGTTGAATACGATTAATCGTGCCTGCCGGGCGCGTCAACTCGCTTCGTCGATACGAGTTCGATGCAGCTGTTGAATAATTGAATAAAAAATGAAGAACAAAGATATAAACTTTCGAATAAGATTTCTAATGTTCCATACTGATTTTTACTCTTTTGTATTATCGTATCGTTTCTAATGTGCAACCTTCGGTCGTGTAACGCGCGACTCGCGTTAGACTCGACTCTCCAAGTATCATCGCTGTGTATAGAATTTTTATTTAAATGAATGTACGTTTCGAAAATAAAGTGCAATAGTCGAAGGACGAGTTCGATCGGTCATTTTTTTTTTTTTTGTCTCGCGATCTTCCTATCGGTCGACGTTTCGTCGAACAATCTCGTTAAACGTAACGACCGTTGTTTCTTCGTTTCAGGAAGCCGACGGTATCAATTTTATTCGAAAGGTCGATACAAAAGAAAAAGCCTCGACCGTTGAAATCGGAAGTGTACGATACTCGATTCACATTCGATCGACAGGTTTCAGACCGAGGAGTTCGAAGCACTGTTCAAGGACGATAGCCGTAGCTTCGGTGAGCAAGATTCTTCCCACGTTGACTTTAACGATCTCGCCCGACTGATTCTTCTCGACGCAGTAGCAATTGTCGTAGAATTCGGCGAAACCGCAAGCCACCTCGTAACAATATTCGCAAAGCGTGTGAAGATACAGATCACGCGTGATCTTCAAAAGAACATCGGGGAATTTTAGGAGTATCTTGGCCAGTTTCCATTCTTTGTCGTGTTCGAGGGAGATCGGTGTATCTTCGGCGGCATTCCTGAGACGTTCCTGACCGATGTTCGCCGTGCGAGCGATCGATCGAATTCTCGTGAGAGCGTAGAGAAGATAAACGGCCGTGTTTCCCCTGTCGTCGAGCATTTTGTCGAACGAAAATACGTATTCGTGATTTCGATTGTGCGACAAATCCGAGTACTTGATGCAACCGTAGGCGATCGATCGTTGAGCCTGCTCGAGCTCTTCCGGGGTGAGAACTTTGTCGCGGCCTTTCTCGACGAGCTTCTCGAGAGATCGCTTCAAGCCCTCGTCCAACAAATCGCTCAGCTTCACGGTGTCCCCCGAGCGGGTCTTGAACTTCTTCTTGTCCTCGCCCAGCACGACGCCGAACGAGACGTGATCCATGCGATGCTTCTCCGTGAAAATCCCGATTTTCTTCGCGCAGCTTTTGATCGCTTGAAAGTGCAACGCTTGTCCGGCGTCGACCACGTATATCAGCTGCAAAGAGATCGATCGGCGAGGGTTAACGGACTTTCGAATATTTTATCGACTTCCGGTCGAGCCAACCTACCCAATCGGCCTTTTCCTCCTCGAGACGATGCTTTATGCACGCCATGTCCGACGTGTCGTACGTAAAACCACCGTCCGACTTGACAATCGTCAGCGGCACACCAACCCCCGGATCATCGCTCCACATTATTTTACGACCTTCGTCCTCCTCCAAGAAATTGCCGGCTTCGAGCTCTTTCACCAGGCGCTCCATGTGCTTCTGGTAAAAGGATTCGCCCCGCTCGATCAGCTTTATGTCCAAACGGTCGTAGATTTTCTGCAATTCTTATCGAGAAACCCGTCGTTTTGAGAACGTTTCGAGCGACGTCTCGGCGTCGACGACGGACGCCCGGGCCTTCGATTCCGTGCGAATTTTCGCTTGATTTTTAAATTAAACGAGATTGGCAACGCTCGTCGGGCCTGAGAAGCCGACGTGGCGGTTATTACCTTTCCGCGAAACGTCGCAAATCAACTGCCATGCCTTGGTAATGTCGGGTTCGAACGCCTGCAACCGAACGACGCAGTTGTGCGCTCGTTTCTTGAATTCCTCGTCGCTGTCGAAGCGGGCTTTCGACTCTTTGTAAAAAGTCTGCAAGTCCGCTATAGGCGGCGAGACCGTCAGGTAGTCGGGAAACTCTTCTCGAAGATGAGCGATCAACATTCCGAACTGAGTTCCCCAGTCGCCGACGTGATTCAGCCGCAGTACGTCGTGGCCGAGGTACTCCAACAGTCGAGATATACTCTCGCCTATGATCGTCGATCTCAAGTGACCGACGTGCATCTGCTTCGCGACGTTGGGACTCGAAAAGTCGACGACTACTCGCCTCTTGGTTACCTTCGGCGCTGGAACTCTGCCCGTTTTTAGTATCGTCTTCAACTCTCTTTGGGCGACGTCGCGTTTCAGAAATACGTTTATGTAGCCCGCTCCGGCAATTTCTAGCTTTTCGATCAGCCGACGATCTTCCACCTTTTCGAGAATCTTGGCGGCGACGTCCCTCGGGCCGACCTTCGCGCCTGCGACATTCGCACTGTTTTTCATTCGCTCCGGATTTACGGGTCGACGTCGGGGAGGAATACGGCTACAAAAATCTCCGACGAACCGATCGATCCTGATCTTGGCTCGGGAACGCTCGTCGTCGGATCCGCTTACCTCGAGCGCCGATCATTTTGCTCAGGGCCATGGCGCTGTTGCACTGATAATCTCCGAACTTGGGATTGTTGGACGTGGTCACGACGACGGGAGGATCCGGAACGTCCGGATACGCGCCGGCTATCGCGTCTCCAAAGATTTTAGTCAACGATTCGCACACGCCGACCATGGCGCAGTCTCGGCGCTCCGAAGCGGCGGCCTCTTTCTCCCTCAGGCTATCCACGTACTGCGAGTGACGACAAAACATCCAGATTTGCTACTCGACGCGAACCAGATATCCACGAGTGGACGAACGATGGAAAGTTACGCTTTACCCGCTTCAGAATGGCAACCCTGTGCTTGAGTTTTGTGTTTTCTTGTCGCAGCTGGGCGCAATCATCGTCGGGCGGAGGAACAATTTCGGTCAACGTTTTCTTCAAATTGTCGATCTCTCGCCTCAAAAACTCGATTTCCGCCTCCTGGAAAACCCACGAATTTTATGACCATAACCTGGTTCGGTAATCATATTTGACAGCTCGAGATTCGAAGAATCGATCAAAGCCCGAAAGTTTAACGCGATACAACGGTAATCCGGATGAACGTGTTTACCGCAGCCTCCGCTCTTCTGTTGAACGCTTGAAAATCCGGTACAGACATTTAACGCTAGTCCGATTTTCGGTGGCACGAGAATACTGTCATACGCAAGCATCCACGTGGAGACGGGACTATCGCGATGGCGAAGCGATCCCGCGGCGGCGTTTCGCTAAACTCCGTTCGACTAAGCTCACGGAGAAAACGCCGGCCGGCGGTTTCAAATTTTTTCACCAAAAGAAACCAGAGGGACGAACGCTCGAAAACTTCCGGCCCCGTACGACTCGGACAATACCCGCGCGGCTGCGGTTTTATCCCTCCGCGTTCTGTGCAACGCACACTCCGCCGTGACAACGGTCAAACGTCTGATGCACCGACCTTCCATATGGAAGCATCGGTGCACAAACTTCCCAACATCCGTGTTTCGTGCACCCTTGAAGAATGGCGGACAATCATGGAAACTTTACGGACGAAACATCGGACGAGATCGGCGTAACCTATCGCGGTCTGAACATTCCAAACGAAGAGGACGAGAACGAAGAGGGTATCGCGGAGTATCTGGATCTCGATCTGGAGGACGCCATTGTTGAGGAGCCTGGGGAGGATCGCGCCGCCCGAGAGTCTCGCGCAACGCCGATTTTGACGAGCCGAACATCCGTTTTGCGCAGCAAACCGGCAACAAAGCCCAAGAGAACGAGACAGGTGCGCGTTAAGTCGACCACGCACGTTTCACGAAAAAACTCCCGACGATCCGCAGCGGCGAACGACTCGGCGACGAGACGAGCGACGAAGCGAACCGCCACGATCAACAATCTCGAAACGGCGAACGTGCACGCGGCTCTCGACGAGATCAATGCGAAACTAGCAGCCTCCGTCAACTCTGCTCGCGACAATGATACTCCGAATGACAAAAACCCGGGACATGCCGCGTCCTCGTTTGACCTTGACCAGTCCAGAGTCAAACACGACTCGGACAGCGTTGATCTGTTCTTTCGAAGTATGGCGCAAACCGTCGTTACTCTACCACCCGCGACGCAAGCGCGTATCAAAATGGATATTTGCAAAGTCATCGCGACTGCCGAGATGAGATACTCCACGTGCGACGCTGCGCGCGCTATCCAGCAGGGCTGACGGCGAAACATTACTCTCCGGTCTTCCCGTATTAAATCCGAAGCGTAGCGCTGAAAAAGAACCGTTCGCAACGACGGAGCATCGTAGGAGACCTTCGCGAGCATCCCGTCCAAGTACCGATGAAAAGCGTGCACCGTTTTTCAGAGCCTTCCTCGGAAACTCCGACCACAAACTGCACCCGGCGTAGTCGAAACGTCGGTCGTTAAATTTGTGACGCTCCGAGCAGTCGCGGTATCGCTCGTCCCGGGTCGAGTGAGAAACTTGAGAACGAAACCGATGTACGTACATTTATTATATATTGTTGTATAGGCGTTCGGATCAGCTGGGAAAAAGGTGAAGTTCGATAGGCAACCGGCGTATATTGTCCAGACGAGTCTTCTCGCTTACGCAACCTTACGACACAGAAGCGACCTATGTTTATTCTTTATTCTTCGGTATCGTCATACTTTTCGTTCTCCTATTACAGTTACGATAATTGTTGATAAGTAATTAGACAATTCAATAGTACTGCGGATACGAATAGATGGATTCTTTGTTTTAAAAAAAAAACGAATGAAGAATCGACTCGAGTGATCAGCCACCGGGCGAGGCGTTAGCTTCGGAAGGAACAATAAAAATAACAATTAAAAATACAAGAAAAACATTGTTACGCCGGATCATGACGACGAATGATTATCGCGAGACTACTACAGAGACGAACGCATGTTCCAAAGATCCAAAAGGACTTGCGCTTTTCACAGCCTCGATTCGGTGATCTCTGACGAACGACGGTGTTCCCATATCTTTTTTGTCCGCCGCGCTTATACGAGATCGAACGAAAATATTCGGAATGCGAAAAAGTCGAGGTGCGCGAGGAATCCGAGACGTTCACTCTCGTCGGACAAAAATTTTCATATTCGGACGAAAGATAATTCACGGCACAGGGATTGATCACTCGAGAGATAAAAATCAAGAGCGCGCTTCTCTCAAGCATTAATTCGTAAGATTTCTTTTCTTTTTTTTTTATATAGAAGTCTCAGACAAGATGAATGTGGACCAATGTTCTACGTGGCGATAAAAAGCTTAAGATTCGTTAAAAAGACTCGACTATTCTCGATTAGGACGAGACGAAAGCTTTTTCGTGATATACTCGTCCGTGTCGAGTGTTCGTGAATGCGTTTCTGTGTGTACGTGTGTGTGTGTGTGTGTGTGAGTGTGCGTGATGCACGTATTTTCGGGTCCTGGGACGCTTCGTGCTATTTTGTTGTTGTCGTTGTATCTACGTAACTGGTTAAACCGCAAGATACAAAGAATAAACGATAATTAATCGGTGAAATCGAACAGGCTGTGTGTCCCCTTGGTAACGGCGATTGCGCGTACACAGAATTTTGGTGCTTTCTTGGCTATCGATCGCTTCGTGTATTTTCCATTGTTTCCGTAATGCATCGAGCCGACGCGAAAGCCTACTTACTTTCGCTGAATATCAAGTCTTTACTTTTCGCGTAACGTCAAAAAAATCAGTCGTTATTGTTTTGTTTTTAAGAAAACACGATACGTCAACTATTCGACTCCGTAGAATAGTCGTTTGAAATTGAGAAATAATAAAAGAAAGGGGTTTAAAAACGAACGTATCTTTCGCACGAGCGCAAACGCGAGTAGAGAGTGACGGTGCGATGATCGACGATACTAAGGATGCAGGCCATTCATTCTTGCAGATTCGGAGGGGCGGGGTGGTGGTGGTAGACGCGAAAGCATCGACGATGCGAGCTCATCGTCGATTCTTCTCAAATTATTTACGAATTGTTGTTGTTGTTGCTGTTGTTGCTGTTGTTGCTGTTGTTGCTGTTGTTTTCTTCTTGCGTTCGCCCTGCCCGTTCTCGTCTCATTCGTCTTTTTCGGGTTTCTCGACGTCCTGCTTTTCCGTACAATCGGCCGCGGTGTCCCCCTCGAATTTGGGGCCTGGAGTTTCGTCGCCCTCCAGGACGATCTCCTCCGGATCGGGTGCTCTCGGTAAAAAGTCATCGCTCGGATACATGCTCTTGAATATTTCCTTAGCCTGAGGACACGATCGCGTCGACAAAGAGAAAGAGTAGGAAAAATTCAGCGAGCGAAGAACGTCGATAAACTCGAGGTTGAGGCTGGAGATTATCGTACCTGATTGACGGCAAAGTCAAAGTCGAGGTCGAGATCCGGTCCGGAGCAGAGATGAACGTTGCTCGGCGCGGAAGCGCTCAATTTAATGTCGCTCGCCGGTAAATTCAAGTAGAGCGACCAAAGTACGTGCGGCTTGAGATTTTCCAGGGCATCTTTCTCGTCCTTCTCGGCGTCCTGGTGATGCCCGTTGTCCGGGGAGACCGTTTGCGTATGAGAATCGGTCGGATAACGGACGACCGTTGGCTCGACCGGGTCGGTGCGCAGGAACTTTTCCAATACGTACGCGAGATCCTCGGCCGCGGTTTTCGTCCGTTTGCAGGTCATGTGCACCATAACTGGAAACAAGGCCAACAGTCACCACTGAAATCGAAGGCCGAACAACGATTCGGCGTTCGCTTACAGAGCCCTTGAGGACAAGCGTTGGTGGACGGTCCCAGTTCGATGATGGTGACGGGTTCTTGGCCCGGTGCCTCGGGGGGATAGTACAGCAGAGTCAAGTTCTCCTTCTCTCCTTGCATTATCGATCTGATTGAAAAGAGAGAGAGAAAAAAGAATAGAAGAAAGGGCCCTCGTAGGCGAGAAGAGCTCTCGGCGAAGCGTCGTTCGGAGCTGTTGCCCGTTCGACGGGAGATCCCGCAATCACCTGTCCGTAATGAAGATACCGCGCGATATCTGCTGCTCGCCCACCGACTCTACGATCTCGGGTGGCAGATGTCCCTGTCCAACGACCAGATGTTCCAGAGCCAATCTCTGCTTCCCCGTTATAACGGCTTTGCACTTGTCCTCGCCGACGACAATCCCGTCCAATTGTCGTTTCAGACAGTAAACACCGCCGAACACGGCGCACAGCCTGTCCCACAAACCTTCGTTACGAATTTATCGCGACGATCAAGTACGGATTACCGTACTTGATCGGCAAAGTCTTCCCGGTTTTTCCTCCTCGAGGAAGCCGTACCGCAACCCGGAGGAAGAACGCGTTTCGAGACTCACCGACAGAAGCATTGCGGCAATTCACCGCTACCGTACATAGGCCAGAGGAACGGTGTGTTTCCGTAACGTCCGAGGCTATTCAAGAAGTGTTTGGTACGATCGACCCCGTCGCGACAGGAAGTCTTGTCGGTCGCCATCGCGATTGCTTGCATCACGTAGTGCTTCACGATTGGTGTCAAATTTTTCGTATTGAGATATTCTAGGAAAGTTTTATCGCGGAATCCTGCGAAAGGGGAAGCTTCGATTATTAACGCACCCAAGAACGAAACCGGTTACTCCTTGAGGAGCACCCGACGCGAACGGAGGACTCTTCCAAGTTTCTCCCGAATTTTTGGCCGATCCCCTGACTCTTCGCGGTCGCCCTCTCGCTCTCGCTCTCGCTCTCGCTCTCTCTCTCTCTCTCTCGCGTCAAAACAAGAAAACAACAATAGCGGACGCCGCGTCTTCGGAAGCGGTCGATCGACGAGCGTTGTTCGAGCGTCAATAGGAACGGAAATTTTGTAACTCGCGCGGCTGCGGCTTTGCCGTTTTGCGGAGGGCAACGATGCACCGGTGTATCTCCGTCGGAAGAATTACGAATCGCGGTAACGACGTACCGTCGAACTCCGGGCTGTCGGCTCCTTGCTCCATGCAGGACGTAAGAAGCTGCATCAACATTCTCTTCTCGATAACGCTCACGGTCTTGTTGGCGAAAACGTCGGCCCTCGAACACGGCACTTGGGTGAGTTTTCCATCCATGAATGTCGCGACTCGCGACACGGCGCGAAACTCCGCGTAACGGGCTATGTTGCTGGATATCAAAAGTTCTACGAGTTCCCCCCTGGCGAACAGCAGCTGCAACGAACGAGACCCTCAACCTTTCGTTGCGATTTCGAGAGCGCGCTCCGCCGGAAAAGATACGGCGGCTCGCGCGGGGAAACTACGACGTCGCGAATTACGACCGAGGATGACGATTGCACGTACTTTTGGCGCCAGATCGATGTTGAATCTCCTGTATTCCTTCTTTATACGATCTATCGACCAGTGTTTGGTAGGCTCCTTCTTCTCGGCTCGTTCGTCGTCCGATTTTTCCCCGTCGTGGCTCGCCGCTCCCTCTCCCGCTCCGTCCGTCTGGGTATCCTTCGTCGATAGAACGGGCAGATCGGCGTCGCTGAAATTCCCGAAGAGCGCCCGCTCGAGATATAAAATTTTCGACGACCAAAGTACGTCGCGCGGTTACGCTCGCCGCTCGGAAATACGCTCGACGATCGTTCCGTATCTTCGGGAACTAACTTGGAAATGAACCAGGTCTCGGCGATGTTCTCGACGGTGGAGTATTGGTCGCTGGCCTTGAGGAATTTCTCTCCGTCGTCGACGTCGGCGGTGACTCGGCGATTCTCCGTTTTGGCAGCTTTGAGGTCTTCCGTCCATTTTTGGAGGCCGTCGAAGTTGAAAGTAGCCCAGAGGCCGCCGTAATACTCGTTGCTAAGGGACATTCGAGAGTTTCAACAGCCCCGACCGTTACTCCGTACTCGACGACGCGCGTCCGTACGCATCGACGGAGAGATCCCTATGGACGGACTCGCGCGTCCGTAGGGACCGGCCGAATCGTAAAAGGATACTCTTACCCGGTCGAGCGAAGGAGAGTCAACGAGAAGTAAAAAAAGACTCACCTATCGAGGTGAAGGACCTTTTTGCCGATTCTGCTGGCGGCGGCGGCAACAATGGACTCGGTCATTCCTGACAAAGACGAGGCGTTAATACGCGATTTATTCCCGAATCGTGACTAACCGGCACGATCAGTTCAGGAATAAACAACGAGAGGACGGAAAGAGATCCGAATTACGAGGGTTCCTTCGTTTTTTGATAAAAATCAATACCCGTGCCCACGACGACCACATCGTACTCGGTAGGAAGATCGTCCTCCATAGTTTCCCCGACGATCCGCGATCTCAAGACGTTCGTTTATCAAGGCGATTCCACTTTCGTTCACCGATGTATCCCACCTCGGACACTATTAACGCATTATTCGTTGAAATATCGTCTCGCCGATATCGACGTTTCCTTTTTCCCTCGACGCGCTTACGTGACGCCCCACCCCGCTGTCACTTTTCGGTACTGACACTTCGCGAACGCTTCGCACCGCGACAGCGATATCAGCGCGACACCGCGCGTGTCCGACAAGACCGTACCTTCGGCGCGTTACTACTTTTTTTTTTTTTTTTTTTTTTTCTTTTTTTTTCTTACTTTTATTTCCGCGTCGTCTGGTTCACTTCGATCTCCGAAGGCTACGAACGTTCGAGCGCCCAATTTTAACGAGTCGTCGCACTCGTCGGGACGATCGCGAGAAGAGATTCTTGCTGTGAAAAATGACGCGTCGATTTTTATCGTTTCGCCGACTTTTGATCATCGGATTTGTTCGAATTTGGCAGTGAGGCGAGAGGCTTCCGGAACGATGGATCCGGCGAGCGGTCGGGCGGACTCGCGATTGGCCGAGTAAATTGTGCCGCGCGGAGAGAGCTTCTCATTGGAGGGAGGAGCAGGATTGACGAGGAGATTCGGCCGCACCGTCGCTACGGTAACGTTACGGTAGCGTCGGGCCGCGGAGCGCTCTTGGGGAATCGTAACGCTTCTCTGCCCGGGTACGTGCATCTTTCGATTAATTCCTACTCGGGATTTTCGGTGTTTCGGAGGAATACGATTCGAGGGTTTCGAAGGAATATTTTTCGTAGGAGTCGGCAACTCTGTGGAAAGAAAAATACATGGGTCTTCTCGCGCGGTGCAGCGAGATCGCGCGTAAAGGTAACCGCCTCTCGAGGCTTTCACGCGCCCATCGCGCGATCACAGGAGCGAGCGTTCGCGAGCGAGCGACGCTCGGAGATGTTCGCGAAGAACCGGGCGCGCTCGAAGTTTCCCGACCGCGCCTTCGTCGGCTACACAGCGATCCATGAACGCCGAGCGCGTTATTTAATTATTTCAATGCTTATTCGGCTCTTCGCTCTCCGCGTGACTCGTGCATACGAGAAACGTATTGCACCCTCTGATCGCTTATTTTATTGGTACGTTAATTTAGATACAATAATTAATCTAACTTACGACTCGTGTATTTTGTAAAAAATTGTCGGGCTCGCAAAATTCTCGAAATTTCGAGAATTTTTCTGTACTTTCGGCAAAAACTCGAGCATATTTGTAATCCGCTGAAGATTTTCGATCGAACGTTCGACGAAAGCACCGCAAGCGCCAAAAAAATCGTCGTTTTGCACGTTTTTTACGCTTTTTTCATGGAAATTTTGGCTTTTCGGGAAAATGGATGGCATATTCGCGTTCAGGGGACAAAGTTACATCGTAAAGGGCCTATAAAAAAAATATTAAAAATAAAAAATTTTTTAGCATTTTTGGGCAAAATACATTTTTCCACTCAATCAGTGATAACTTTTTTCCCTTTAGGATTTGGCGCCCCACTTTGCGCTCGATCTCTTCGCTATGATTTTCTCTTCAAAATGCTTTTTTAATCATTAATGTAGGATGATTTTTCGATTTTTGGCAGAATTTCAAAG
>JAPYZI010004500.1:0-13381 GCA_030523105.1 Ophioninae sp. A BG-2022a
TCGTTAGCAAAGCACATTTTTTCTTTTAGTTTCACTCAATGTTGCAGTAATGTTACACTCCCTGAAATGCCAAATAAATAAAAATATAATAAATATTTTAGAATTTTTGAGAAATACGTGTTTTTTTTTATTTGTTTAAACCTATCATATTCCAAAGTAATTAAAAATTTTATGATCTTGAGCTACAAAGGGTTAATCTCAAAAGTGAAAGGGTTTGAAAAAATGAGAGGATGTCTACAACCAGTCATTTTTGGATGATAAAGAAAGAAAGACGATAGCGTTGTATTACGATTTCCATATTATTATTTTTAAAAATGCAATACGTCGAGGGAATTCGTGAGCGACAATAACGAATTAAAAAAGGGGGGATGTAGCTGAGCCTGGGAGGCGCGTGGCGCGAGTTACAGTATTTACGAAATGGGTAGTAAGAGGAAATGGAATGACGAAAAAGAGAGAGAGAGAGGGAGAGAGATAAGTATACACAAACGTACAAAAGAGTGAGAAGGAAAAAGTTTTTACGAGTTCGAGCTTGGAAGTTTACGAGTCTTGCTGTCGCGGCACAAGTTTCATGGTATCATAGGACTGAGGCAATCGTGTACCAGAAGCAAGTCTGCATGTATCAGTGCCAGTTGTCGGAAAAGCTGTCGTTCGTGCTGCACCCCCTCCCCCTCCCCCTTCCTCAACCCTTGGTAAACGCGATTACGTAAACCTTATTACAGCGTGAAGGTGTAACGGATAACGATCGAGTTCCCGGAAGAAACCCCGATACCTGGACGTTGAAACTACACCAGCCATCTTCCATCCCTCTTCGACTAACCTTCAAAGTACACGAAGAATTCACTTTGTACGTCGATGCGATTGGATCGCAAATTTGAAAAATCTTTGGCTCAGTCGATCTAGTCGATCTATTGCGACAATTTCCAATTTTTCAATCCATGATCAACCCAAATGTGATACCATGGGCTGGAAGAGGCTGAATTTAATCGATGGCCAAATTACCAGCGATTAAGCAGACTAACCCATACAAACCCAAACAAACTCAAACAATCTTCGTACTCCATCGATCAGGCAGGGCATCCTCTTATTGTACTGATATCAATTTGCAAATATATTTTTATTCAATTATTACGATTGAATAAAATCATGAATGAAAATCGCATTTATGAAAGCTTAATTTTGTTTCATTAATATAATTTAATCACATAAAATGAAATCTTTCGTGGAGGATTCGTTCAAACAAACCCAAACAAATACAAACAAAAAGATTGGATATGATTCGATCGATCTTCTTTCTCATCGTCTCGCGATCATAAAAATTACGTTTTAATATGTTCGTTTGGGTTTCTTTGATCGGGTTTTTATTTGTTCGGAATTTTGTCAACTGCGTTCGTATGAAAATCGTGAATGAAATTAGACTTTTCCCGGACTATTAAATAAAACTAAATATAATTTGGTCAATTAGTTAGTTCAATATAATATTATTCAATTATTTAATCAGTCTCGTTGGTAAATTATATTTTATATTGTTTCTGAGATTCATTCAAGAAGGCACGAGATTTTTGTTTGGGTCTGTTTGGGTTTGTTTGGATTTATCAGCTTTAAAGCTTGAGCATCCAGATCACTCTAAATAATTTGAGGACATGAATTTTCACCAGTACTTTTTGAGTCTGTCAAAATTTGTCTGGCTCTCTGGAACGTGTCCTAGAAAGAGCCAAAGCTACGGGCCTTTGAAATTCCACGACTTCCAACTACTCTGACAATGATTTTTTTTTTTTCTTCTTTTGCCATACTTTGAGAGTCTGCTCGGTAGGAAATTTTTCGCTAATTGTGAACATCAAGGAGCTTTCCGAGAAGGCTGTAAATTAGACGTCATGCAAAATTAGAAAATTTATTGTCCGGGTATTTCTGACCATTTCTTATGAAAATTAAAAGTTTTTTTTTTTTGGGAAATACATTTTTCGGGCAATTCGTCGCTCAGAAGAACCTAATGAAACGCCCTATTCGACGATTCGTCAGTTGTCCAGGATGTCTCCGAGGGGAGCCTTCAAACGCGATTCCCATTCGAGAGAGGGCAGCACTTGCCTATCCTACGTGACGAATTCTCAACAACTGTATATAGCGATTCGATAAATGAAATTCTATGAAAATCGATACATGAAATTCTATCGTTTTAATTTTATTTATAATAAATAAATGAAGTTAAAACAATGTAATGAAAATATTTTTTTTGCAAATTAAAATAAACGTTTAATCCCTCGATTAATTGTTTCCAAATTTACAGTTTCGTAAATGATTTTTCAAAAATCAATGTAGCGATTAATTAAATTCCAGACGTACAAAATGTACGAAAAAAATCTTCATCTTCATGATGCTATTAAAAAATGAAGATTGATTTTGAAAAAGCGTAATTTTCATTTCGTCTGTTGCATCTGGTATAATTAAAAGAGAGATTTTCCCAAGATTTTTAATGATCGCTTATGTGATACATTGTCCCTTTTTTTAAAGGACATTTTTCAGCTTTTTATTAAGGACGTTGTTCAGCTTTTTTTTTTAATACATTTTCAGTCTTTTTGAAGACCGTTGCAAATTTATGTATACCGATTTTCGTTCAGTATTGTAATTACAAATCTTTCTTTTCCAGTTTGTACGTAATTCGCGCAGCTGCGAATAAATACAGCTTTCCTTACTGGCTCTTCTACGCTTTCGCCTCAAGTGGCGTCATTAAGAATCCTTTAAAAGAGAAAGAGCGAGTGAAGGAGGGAGAGGGAGTGACAGAGAGGGCAATTAGGAAAAATGAGAGAAAGAGTGGGCCACTACGAGAGAGGGAAAGAGCGAGAAACAGAGAGAGAGAGAGAGAGAGAGAGAAAGAGACGATGATGATGATGATGATGATGATGATGACAAGTTTATTACGCCCCAGTTTCAACTTTTCGGCAAAAAGAGAAAAACCCAATAATAACAATATTAATACAAAGTTATAAAACAAAAATAAAAAATAGTATACAAATCATAAAAAATGTCGAATAAACAAAACACAATAATACGAAAATTTGAAGAAAAAACAAAACGATACAAAATGGTAAAAAATGGTACAAATTAGGAGAACTTGTGCTAAAATAAATACTATATTACGAAATACTAAAATAAATACGAAATACTATTCAACAATACGAAAATTTGAAGAAAAAACAAAACGATACAAAATGGTAAAAAATGATACAAATTAGGAGAACTCGAGGTAAAATAAAAACTAAAAAAAAAAAAAAGAAGAGAGAAAGAGACCACGGGCTTTGGACAAAGCTGTCCTATCAGCTCATTTGAGGAAAATGGAGGATGAGGTAAATGAAAAAGGATAGATAAATGTGCGCCAAAGAAAAGTATAAAGTAGGAAGGAGGTTGGGGAGGGTAACTCAGTAGCTTGTGGAACGGTTCGCGTAATGCCTCTATTAAAATGCAATCCCACATCTTAGCCTCTTTGGGGGGAGGTTAAAACGGAAAGGGAAAGTTACAACGGTAGAAAGGGAGAAAGATTGCGGAACCGTGGAGCCAAGAGTGCCGAACGGTTTATGGTACAGCCGAGATACCTTCTCCTCTTCGCTTTCTGTTTCCCCTTTTATTCGTTAAATAACCTCAACCAAAACCACGAAATCACTCGACCTCTTCCCTTTTTCTTTCCTCCTACTCCATCATCTCTCCTTCCTCAGTCTCAGGCCTTTTCTCATACCTAAAACGGAAATCCTAAACCGCTCTTCCGGTGAATGCAAATTTCATCCTGTAGCCGCTCAAATAAATGCTAATCACGGTACAAATATAATAGCAGTTGTACAACCGAGCGAAATACCTGTCAAAGGAACTGCCGCGATTACACGAGACCAAAGAATCCCAGGGAATCCACTTGTATTACCTATCCGCGTGCTCCTCAGTCCGCGATGAAAATGTTACAACCAAAGATCTGAAGAACTCATGGTACGTCGCTTTATTACAAACGGGATAAAGAGAATCGTATCAAATTTTCAATGCCTTTTGATACAGCCGGACTCAATGATCGAGAATACATCATAACCCAAACTTCATGGTCTTAATGTCTTGAGGGTAGTCTAATTTTATTTATGATCTTTTTATAAACGCTCTTGATAAAATTGTGATCGACTAAAAACCAAAAAAAAAGCGCAAACAAAACCAATCAAACAAACCCAAGCAAACCCATCAGAACCAATCAAACAAACTCGAACAAACCCAAAGAAAACTAATCAAACAAAACCAATCGCACAAACCCAAACAAAACCAATCGCACAAACCCAAACAAAACCAATCGCATAAACCCAAACAAACTCAAACAACTATAAGCAAAAAGATTGGCTACGATTCGATCGAGCTTCATTCTCATCATCTCTCGATCATAAAAAAGACGTTTGCATACGTTTGTTTGGATTTGTATGATTAGCTTTGTTTGGGTTTTTATTCGTTCGCAACTTCATCAATAGCGTTCGTATAAAGATCGTGAGTAAAATAAGATTTTCCCCGAAAAAACAGTATCACTATTGCTAATTACTAGACGAAACGACTGTGAAATAAAAAATTGGAAAGTCGAAGATTTACAAGTATGGACGACGGGTGATAAAAATTAGTGGCGCAGCTAGAATCGAACGACCCGTACGTAAGTGTAGTAAACGCGTAAGGTGGATGAAGGAATGGGAAATGAAGCCACTAATTGATTTCTGGATCGTACTGATGCGGCTGGGACTCTCCCCTGAGAGGTTGACTCCACATGTCACATGCACGCAAACAGTGACCACGTAAGACCCCTCTGCACCGATTCCATAACCCGAGGGTATAACGTCCTGTCTGGAGACTTGTTTGTTTGCAGTTACCCTATTGGCCAACAGGCTCACAATGAGGTCCGTTAATTCATTTACCAACTCCGGAGTTGAATTTCGTATAAGTTATAGGGCTTACTACTGAGTTTGATATCCGTCAGAGATGTTTCACTTGGACACTTGAGAGTACGAACGAATCACGGAAAAACTGCGATTGGCGAAACGACGAATCATCATTCATTATTTCGGTGCACTGGGTACCCTAGGTTTTCTCTCGTTCATCAAATGCATAAGTTTCAGTTAAGTATTTCTATGGTTACGTATTTTTGGATTTTTCTTATTTTTCTTCGCTCATCCAAGACGTTTGTTTGGGTTTGTTTGGGTTTCTTTGAATTAAATTTTTCTTCTACTACAATCTCCTGCGATCGTCCAAATCCTAGGATTGTTTGGGTTTCATTTTCCTCAAACTGCACTTTTCTTCGATCATTCGAGACCTGACCTATGTTTGGATTAGATATTTTTTTATTGATCCAAAACTTGGGTTTTTTTGGGTTAGATATTTTTTTATTCACCCAAAACTTGGGTTTGTTTGGGTAGGATGTTTCTTCATTGATCAATAACTTGGATTTTTTTGGGTTCCATCTTTTATTTTCTACATTTATCTCCATTGATTAAAGACTCAATGACATTGATCCCGGTACCACTCACTTCTGCGGTATTCCGAAGACGGATGAGTTTGGGTTTGTTTGGGTTAGATATTTCTTCGTTGATCAAAATTTGGGTGCGTTTGGGTTACATTTTTCGTATTCTAGGATTGACTTTGTTCATTGAATACGTACGTCAATCAATGATATTGATAATTGCTTGACATATTTACTTCTGTGGTATTGGGAAGACGGAATAGTCTGAAATCTTCAAAAATGATAAAATCAGAGACCTTTAATATTCACTGTTCGTATCTCACGAGCTGACTATCTATCCCGAAATCTAACATCATTATTGCCCACCGATCCTCCCTCCTTGTCATGTCGAAAAGCAAACGTATGGGGGTTGAAACAGTTGCGGGACAATCAGCATGATTGGCGGTCTCGTCTGGACGCATGATCGTGTTCCATCGAAACCTATGCGGCTGGTGGTCAACAGGGGTGAGTATCCTATTGCTCGACCATGTCAACTGAGCCAAAAAGCTATTGGCTTTGCTGCAGCAATGCACAAAATCGTTTGTCCAAATCCATATATGCCGATTGATGTGGATGTATGAATATGATAGGATGGACAATTTGTTTTTTTTTTCTAGGATTGACGCGGCTATCGATTTTCCCTGATATTTATGTTATACCGTTCAACTGCACTGACGAACCGATGCTTTCGACTTTTTTTACTGTAAAAAAAAACCAACGTTCGCAAACCGAAATTGATCGATATAATCGCTATATGAAAGTGGCAATCCTATCAACGATTTCAAATTAGTCGAGATCAACGGGTTCCACTTTTTTTTCTGGATCATCAACTTCATCAGACGTCGCTTTAAACATCTTTTAAATTTGCTAAATTTATCCTCGTTATTTCACTAGATAAATATGGGAAAAAGTAGAAAATGTTGATTTTCTATTTTTAATGAGGTTGCAGATGGAAATTGGGGAAATTCAATTGGTTCTATATATTTTTAACGATACCCTCATTTTATGGCTGTAGAAAATCCTGAATGTCAATGATATTTATATTTTTGTTTAAGCCCTCCTGATTATTATAATCAACGCCTTCTGGAAGTAAATTTAGAGCACGTAATTGATCGGTACAACAATTTTTATTTCTCATTTTTAATTAATTAATTTCATTTAATTTTATTTTAATCAAATGAGAAAAAAAACGATCATAATTTTGAGACGTAGTGAAATAAGGAAAGAAGCAGAAGTTAGGTGGGACGATGATAAACGTGGCTTTAATACAGGGCATGTTCTTTTCCTTTCCAGGGTGACAATGATGAAGCGGGTACTTTTAAGAGCTTTACGAAGAGGTTTAAAAACTGAAGAGGAATATGTGTCGCAATGATTATTCAGGAATAATTAAGGACGACCAAGGAATAATTTTTTGGTGCACCAGAAGACGAGAAAAACTTTTTCAAAAAGTTTATATTGTATCGTGACATAATATCACGCGACGAAACATAACTATTCGGGTTTCTTTGTATTTCTTTGCGTGTGTTTGTATCTTCGTTTGGGTTTCATTGTTTCTATGCCTCCTGGGGATATTTTAACCTCGTGATGTTCCATCGTATACCAAACCCAAACATCATTCTTTTGGTTTGTTTGGGTTCGTTTGTATTTCTATTCCTGTGTTTGTTCGTGTGTATTTGTATCTTCCTTTAGGTTTCTTTGTTTCTAGGTTTCCTAGGGATATTTTATCGTCGTCATATTTTTTCCTATGATCAAGTGACATAGAACCATAAGTATACATATAGGTCGACAGGATCGAAACATACCGTGGATTTCCCTTTCTCTCGACTCCTGTCATCGCTGCTTTATTTTCCCAAGCTCGTTGTTGGAACTCCTCCTTCTCCTCCTCCCCCCCTCTGCCGAGCGATCCGGTTGTTACGCGATATACCGCAGCGTACAACGATTGCCTTGTACGATTCGCCGGACACAATACAGAACCACCAGGGATCGTTTCCGAAAGCCATAGCAATAAAATACAAAGTTGCCCCAGGGTGGTTGGTAGTGGACGTTCGTAGGATATGGAGGGGTGGCCCGAGTGTCCTCCGGTTTCTCGTAACGCACATGACAACGTTATATGGAGAAGGCGATAGGCGGGGGTGAAGAAAAAGAGGGGAATGGCGAGGGGGAGGGGCAGGGGGGGTAGCTTGTGCTTCGGTGCTTTCGCTACTGCTATACTGGCCTATATTGCATTATACATTGCTGCGCATTTTACCAAGAGGACCCGAGAGCTTAACCAGAGAAAGGCTGAACATTTTGGTCCGGTAATACTCGGCCGGTTGCTTTCCTTCACCCTTCCAACACACTCGATCCTCAACCCCGGCTGAGCTTTTATGGTTCTGTTGTACTACTTCCTAACCAATACGTATGTTGGTGCCGGTCCAGTTTGTCCTCTCTCCTCGAGCAGACAAACACAAACGTATTTATAGACGTAAACCACTTGAGACGAACATCAACTCTTTTTTATCCCCTTTGCTTAACCGTAGGTCAGGTTTGTGGTGGAGTTTGCCATGAGAATGTGAATTTGTCCAAAGTTGAAACACGGCATTGTTGTTAGTGCGAAATAAGGAGGCTGGTGGCTATCAATTATGATACAGGATGATTGGGTGATCAATAGAATGTACTCTTGATGGACACTCATGATGATAGAAACTTGGGTTGACATCGAACAACTCACGCGTTCCAATGATAGAACGAGGAACAAAGAGGCTGCGTAATACCGGCCTTGATGGGTCCAGGAACGAAGAGAACCCAATGAGCAACCCAATGGAAAATCCAATGGGGAATCCAACGGGGAATCCAATGGAGAACCCAATGGGGAACCCAATGGAGCAAGACGAGCGAAAACCGAACACGGTTACGTTGGTATACGCGTTCACTGGTCTGGAAGACTGGATAAGGATAAGAGATTCGCAAATTCGACGCTCACGGAATTCACAATGAAAAGCTTTCCTCCTTACATTTTCCATCGACCTTTCTACGGAGCGAACGAAATTTTCTTGAATTTTTCAGAGTGCAGAGATTATCGTAATTTCGGGTGGGGATGAGGCACGGGACCTGTCGCTTTCGAAGATTGAACCCGCTGTCTCGATACTACACTGATTCTGAATTTTCGGGAACGAAAATTCAGTGTTTTTTTTTTTTTTTTTTTAAGGGCGATTGGACTGTTTATGGTTAACGGTATGGGATATGGGTCAATCTCTTATGTGTATTTTGAAATGTTTCCTCAAACCCCCCTCCATATTTCCAGATTACCCTGTTTTCTTTTATTCCCCCACTGTTTTTTTTACCCCACTTCTACATCTGGTAATTTAATTCCAGCATTGCGAGTACTTTTAATACTTCGAGTGCACATTTCCGCCGTCAACCTGTAAGGGCATACTGGATCAATCTGATCTATGACGTTTTAGATATTTTTGTATTTCGGTAAATATGGATTTTTTGTTGTTTTTTTGTAGAGACGTTTTTTTTTAGTAAATGATTTTTATTTTATGGGACTGAATTTATTTTTGGATAAAAATGAAAATTAAATGGCAAAATGGCTATTTATATTTTATGAGCCTAAATTTATTTTTCGACAAAAACGAAAATTAATGGCAAAATAAAAATTTATATTTTATAGACGTAGTTTATTTTTCGACAAAAATGAAAATTAAATGGCAAAATGGCAATTTATATTTTATGAGTCAAATTTATTTTTTGACAAAAACGAAAATTAATGGCAAAATAAAAATTTATATTTTGTGGACGTAATTTATTTTTCGACAAAAATGAAAATTAAATGGCAAAATGGCAAAACATTTGTTCAAAGGGAAAAATACTTACACGAAAAAAATTATGAGTTAAAACGACCCAATATGCACTCGAAGGTTTGCAATCAACAGAAACGTGTTTTTTTTACGTGCCCACGTGTTCGCACTTTGGCCCTGGCGGATATTAAACCCTTTGGTGAGCGTGTGTGGTTTCGGTCACGATTGTGTGCGCTAAGAAGGGAATCGTTTTGGGGTAAAGTTTGGGCTGAGTTCAGTGCTCACGCGATCACTGCAATTTTCGTTCTCTCGGACAAAATCTTTAGCGAATACGGTCTATGTGTATATATACAGGGTGTGTCGTAAATAATGGCCCACCGTTAAGGATTAAAGTTACCAGATAATCAACTATAACGTGTTATTATTTTAAGCATTTTTATAAAATATTGTATTTATTTATGTATTTGACGAATTTATAATCTTTAGTAACAAATTTGGCTGTATTTTCAACAATAATCACTATTTTTTCGTTCTATGTTCTATATTTCACGATTTTTTTAATACCCTTGTATAAAAATGGTGAAAAAAATAATATCAATGTACTATTCGTCAATTCGTCAAAATAATAAAAAGATATTTTTGTTTTGAAACCCTTGAATAGAAATGATTAAAAAAATAATACTAACGTACTATTCGTCAATTCGTTAAAATAATAAAAAGAATTTTTGTTTCGAAACCCTTGAATAGAAATGATTATAAAAATAATACTAACGTACTATTCGTCAATTCGTCAAAATAATAAAAAGATTTTTTGTTTGGAAACCCTTGAATAGAAATTGTTAAAAAAATAATACTAACGTACTATTCGTCAATTCGTTAAAATAATCAAAAGAATTTTTTTTGTAAACCCTTGAATAAAAATTGTTAAAAAAAAAATACTTACGTACTATTCGTCAATTTATCAAAATAATAAAAAGAATTTTTTATGAAACCCTTGAACAAAAATTGTTTAAAAAAAAATACTAACGTACTATTCGTCAATTCGTCAAAATAATAAAAAGATATTTTTGTTTTGAAAACCCTTGAATAAAAATTGTTAAAATAATAATAATATGTAACAGCTAACAATCTGGTATATCGAATCCTTAAAGGTGGACTACTATTCTCGCCACACCCTGTATATATACGTACAGGAAAAGCGAAGGAAAAAGGGAGCCAGAATTTGCAGCCACCCTTGCCTGAAGAGCTATCTTCTCCACTCCACTTCTTCTTCTTGCCTACGGGACTCGGGCACTCGAACGAGTAAAAAAGCTAGCCCTCAGTCGAATCTCGGCCACGTGCGGATATCCGGAACTCCCGATCGTATTCCTGAAGAGGAGGAACGAGAAAACTGGCTCTACTCTCGGCGCACTTTCGACAATCGTTCCATCGACCTTCCCCGGATTCGAGATTGGTACGATCGAACGAGTTCATGGAAAACGCTGTCGTAAAATGTTTCTATTACACTTCGCGAGCAGTATGGACTTTGATGACATCTCCATACGGTTAATAGTGTAAAGTAAGTCTAGGGGAGATGGCTTTAGTAACTTTGAGTTCTTACTCTCGAGAAGCCAAGATTAATAAAACAATTATTTTTATTGCAAACAAAACTTTCATTATATTTTTATAAAATTGTTTGTCATTGACAAATGAATTATCAAAGTGTGTCAATGTTAATAATTATCAATCAATAATCGATTAACAATAAATATACCAATCATTTTATAATAACTTTTAATACGTTTATAATAATAAATATATCATTAAATTTATAATAATCAATCAATAATCAAATCTTATAAGTTTATCAAATTATTTATCATTGTCAAATCAATTATCAAAAGTGTCAATGTTAATAATTATCAATCAATAATTAATCAACAATAAATATACCAATCATTTTATAATAACTTGTAATACATTTATAATAATAAATATATCAATAAATTTATAATAATCAATCAATAATCAAATCTTAATAATAATCGCTCTCAAAATCAATGAATCTAGTAACATCAATATTAAAACGAAATTTCGAAAATAGATTTAACCGAAAGTGTCTAAATTTGGTGGCCGAAGATAGAAATAGGCCGCAAACTTTGTTGATGTTTTTTTTTTTATTGATTGATTGATTATAAGTTTTTCATTATTTTTTGATAATTGATTAACTTAAAATCGATCGACTCATTGTTCGATCAAACCTTCATAAATGATTCGTTCTTTCATCAGTCAATCGATTAATAATTGATTGATTGATTGTTTGGGTTTGTTTTGGTTATATAATAATCAATCAATCAATCAAGTTATATAATAATCAATCAATCAATCAATTAATAATTGATTGATTGATTGATTACAAGTTTTTCGTTATATTTTCATAATTTCTGGTCCTGAATTTTGCTTTCTTTTCTGAAAAATCGAGCTGATGGCAAAAATAACAATTATTTCTGATTACTGTCAGCTGCGTAACGAATCATGAACTTCCGGAATCTGAAAATTCTCGATGCCTTTGAACAACCATTTGAACAATCGATTTTAAAGTTTGCTCAAAGCATTTTCAATTTGGGTTAGCACCTGGTCGAAGGCGTCACGAAATTTCGTTACGGGAGTAATTTCTCCATTTTCCATTTTCCTTCATTCTTTATTCTCGCCGAATTCCGTAGAATCAGTCGCTGGTCCGCGTGAAGAAGTAACAGGGAAGAACCGTGAAAAAAAAAAAACAGAAAAAGAAAACGGTGTCGTTGCTAATGCGGGTGGAGAAAATCGCGATTTCAGCGTGAAGAGGAAAAATGTTCGAGGACCTTTTAGAAGCGTCGCGGATTGGGCTTTGGGCCGACTGATTCACGGAGTCACGGGGACACGGATCGCGAGAATTCTCAATACGATTAGCATCCCTTTCGGTCTCTCTTTTTTTCTCGCCTTGTGACAGGCAAAGGTTGAAAAAAAAAAAAAAAAAAAAAAAAACGAAAAAATCTCATGAATTCTCGTCCTTGGGTATTCTCGTTCCTTTTATGAAGGACAATGGATAGAGGACGTTTCCCTTCTTGGTCAGAATGAACGAGTGTTGTACACGCTCGATTCAACCTTCGTCGAAGCGGATCGGATGGATCTTCGTATCCATTGGGCCGACAAGGAAAATTTCAGACGCGCGATCTTTGCATTTCTATCCCGTCTCTTTTCTCGCCATTCCGAGTCTCCCTCCTTTTCTTTTTTTTTTTTTGTCCCCTCTGCATACCTATGGATGTCCGACCGGGCGACGGAATTATCCGGAACGATCGGATGACCCGATCGATCGACTACCTGATGCTCTCGAAGTACCCCAATACACACACGAAACTATCCAACCACCCACACAAAAAACGAACATTTGTTTTGTCCAATTACTCGTTGTTGAACGAACTCGTGTTTTCAGTTAAACGAATTGTAATTGGTTGATTTGCCAATCGGACAATAACGTATCAACGGTACCCTCGAGGAACACGTTTTTTTCTTGTTTTTTCTTCTTTTTACGCCAATTTATTTGGACACACAAAGATAAAACAATTAACTATCGTACACAGGATAAACAAAGAGTGGTTTTATTCAATTACACTTTATTGAACCTTTTTTTTTACGGTTAATCAAATTGTAAGTTGGGAGGTTGAACGTTCTGTCATATTGGACCATCCAGTATTGAATATCGATTTTTTGGAAATTTCTGTTGATTCCTGGTTAATAATCTTTCAATTAATTTTTTTTTTTCTTGATTAGGACGTTTTTTTCCGATTTTTCCATTTTTGAACTCTTAAAAGGATCTGTTTAATCGCAAATTTCGTGCTGATTACGAATATCATGAAATTTTCGTGAAAAGCACGACACGAAGCAACGAAAAACGTGTTTTTAGAAGTTTTTAACGATTTTTTCATGGAAATTTTGGGTTTTCGGGGAAATGATTGGTATATTCGTATTCGGGGGATCAAATTATATCATAATAGACCATTTAAAAAAATATTAAAAATACAAAATTTTTTTCGATTTTTGGGCAGAATACATTTTTTCACTAAATCATCGATAACTTTTTTTC
>JAPYZI010004501.1:0-28643 GCA_030523105.1 Ophioninae sp. A BG-2022a
AAATCATAACGAAGAGATTGAGCACAAAGTGGAGTACCAAATCCCAAAGGGAAAAAAGTTATCGACGATTTAGTGAAAAAATGTATTTTGCCCAAAAATGGAAAAAAATTTTTGATTTTTAATATTTTTTTAATAAGTCCTTTACGATGTAATTTGATCCCCTGAACACGAATCCACCATTTATTTTCCCAAAAACCCAAAATTTCCATGAAAAAATCGTTAAAAACGTACACCCTGTACATCGATGTACGTCTGTACACCTATATATGTATAGGCGCGGGCAATTGGACAATTTACGGAGAAATTGGAAAGAGAGCGAAATTATTGGCGAGGTGTAGGATCTCAAAGGACGAGAGAGGTTTTTCTTCCCCACTCTAGGATCCAGCATCTTCGTCCCTTGAGTCTCGAATATAATGGTCCGATTGAAGCTCTTCGGGAGGTTGTACCGAGCCGTGTTTTATTTCGCCCGAAGAACTTTTATTTCCTCGACTGCGCGACTCGCCCGCGCCTCCTTTATTTCCTTTTTTCCTCCCGGGAGACTACTCTCGGACGTATTTGTTTTTTTTTTCGTCCCTTCCGTTTTTTTTTTTTTTTTTTTTTTTTTGTTTTTTTTTCTCGACGGATATAACTCGCAGAGTTCCGCTAGACATCCCGACGACAGGCGCCGTTCACCGCGATTCCTTCTGGCACCTGCCGGAATCGTAAAAACCTTTCCCGACTCCCGATCATCGAGAGATTTTACGGCTGAACGAATTATCCGCGACGCCAAGATGCGAAGGCACGCTTTCATTCCTCTTTCTAGGATCGCTGGATTTCGAAACTTTGACGTTTTTGGTAAACTTGGAGACAAAGATTTTTTGATACTAGGAACAATACTTTTGGATATTTGGAATTAGATCGGACACCAAGATTCTCCGATTAACTTGGATATTTTGAATTATCGGTGAACTTTGGTACTTAGAATTTTTAATGAATTTCGATACTTAGGATTTTTGGAGACTCAGAGATGTCATCAAACTTGTAATCTTAGATATTTAAAGAATCTTAGAAACATAGACATCCAAGTAAACTGATAAACTTTTCTATCCAAGTAACCTCAAACATAAGATTATTCAACGTTCGACGCCTTCGCGGAGGTTTCATCTCGCACGGAGGTCAAATCGATGATTCATCGTTCCTCGACAATGCAGGTTGCAAAAGATCTCGGGGATCCTTAAGACGAGTCACGATCAGAATAGTTCGCGAGCCTTTTGCGAATCGCGACGTTCACAAAAATACGCGATCCTTTCTCTTCGTTGTTCTCCCTTGCGCACGAGCGTTAAGCACGGCGCACTCGTGAAAGTGATACGTGCAGGTGTTTTTAACACGGTCGCGAAGCTGCCTGGTATATCGAGTGTTCGAGCGAGAATCAACCACGCGCCGAAAAAAGTTTCAGCTTATAAGTCAATAAAACGTTTGACGTTTTAAACGAATCATTATTATTATCATTATTGCCATAATTGTAAACACGAGTCAATGATCGAGCGAATGTATCGTTCGATTAAAAGTCACAGACGCGAAAGAACAAAAATTGATCGTCAAATCGGTACAGGGGAAAGGTAAAAAGTTGATTCGTCGGTTGAGCGCGGTTTGCCGATTGCCCCGTGTCTCGGAGGTTCGAAACTTATCCGCCGGTATTTCCGTCAAGAACGAAAAAAGAAAAAGTACGATACAAACCACGACGCCACCGTGAAGAATCGACCGAGCAAAAAAAAGGGACACAGTCCGGTACGAGTTTCGGTTCCCACGGGCGCTATCTCGAAACACACATACGCGCAAAGTCGTAAAATATTTCAACACGAAAAGATAAACTCCCCCACCACCCAACCGCCCGACTCGTCATTATCTCGGTGGCCCCTTTTTCTTTTCGTTTCGATTTATCACTTTTGTTCGAAGTTGTTACGTGTGGTCAGTGGCGAGTAAAAGCCGATCGGGAAGCTTGCCAACGAGGAGGGACAAATTGAAGAATCGATTGATCGTTTTCTCACGTGCGTCGATGGGAAAAAGTAAAAGGCAATGAGCGAGGTGGAAGCGAGTAGGGGAAGAGCTTGGGGGGGGTTGAACGAGGAATGAGAGAGAACGAGAAGTGGGGGATCGGTAGCTCGAAGCTCGAGCGTGACGCGATCACGTAATGACCGCTTCTCGATTGCGCACGATCGGCAATGGAGTAGGATAGACGTGTGGTTCTCTAACTGTTGACTCTACGAATGAGATTGCCATGCGGACGAGGAGTGTCCCCGACAATTAATGTTACAGACGAGGGGGCCCCCCCGATCTTCCGCGTTTGCATACGTACACGAGATATCGCGATTGAGCCGAGCACAGTATTTCCGCGGTGTCGTTAACCCCGTTGGTATTCGTTTCCTTCGTTATCATGTAAATTTGCCGTAATTTCCGGTTTCGTACACTCGAGCCTCCGGGGACTCCGGTTGTGCATCGATACCCTCGTATTTCATAATTGAACGTCGACTGGCTCCCAACCGTACGATTGTACATCATTTTTTATTAATTATTTAACAAAAAAAAAACAATAATCAGAACGACTGATGTAAAAATTGTAATTGTTGAATCCAAAGACCAAGGAGCGAAAATTGAAAACCCAAGGTAACAAATTTTCAAACCCCCAAAGATACTCGGCTGCGGGAGCTTCGAATATTCCCGCTGATTCGATGACGCTGAAGAATGTACGTGACGTAGCGAGGGATCGAGGGGGGGTGTTCGGCTGTAGCCCGAAGGGAAAGGGGCTGTGGGCAAGTGGAGCCGCGGGGGGCTCTTTCGAGAGTGCTAGAAATCGATAGTCACCCCCATATCGCATAGGCTCTGTAGTCCCCCGTCGCGAAAACGAGATAAAATCAGAGAGAGGGACAGAAGGAGACAGGGATAACCAGAGATATTTCCAGGCAGAAATCGACACCGGATCCCCCATAACGCAACTCCAACACCCGAAAATGTGAATACGTAGCGACCTACAACCACACTGTCCAAAACCACCCCCCAAGAAGCAAACCATTTACGTGCCGAACGAGAAGGCCGCGGAGGACCGGTGGCTGGAAGCTCGTGGCTAAAAAAAAAAAAAAAAAAAAAAAGGCCTACCTTTCCCCGCGACGAAAAAGCACCCCCCACCCTGGACGAAAGCTCGCCCCCCTCGTGCCAACCGTTCACGAGATACGTGCGTTTACGCGTGCGTTATGTACACTGTCGTTTCGGTTCATCCGAGCGAGAAAGAAAAAGGTTCCTCCGCGGAGCGTAGCCTGGGCGAATTTGAGACTCGAGGGGTACCCTGGCAGACGTTATTCTCGGGTTTCTGCCTGCCGTGAAAGACGAGAGAGCGTTAGAGAGGGAGAGAGAGGGAGAGAGGGAGAGGTGAGGAGCGAGAAGGCCAGCTGTATACGCGTGAGCAACGTTTTCGTGGGTGAGCTTTGACGTTACAGCACGTATGATGCGAAAGGACCTTCCCTCTACCCCGCCCAACTCCCTCCGGCACCGCAACGATCTCTGTTCTAAACTGAGCTCGATTCTGACAATGTTTTGCCCATTAGAGGTTATTCAGGTTATTGAGATTTAGCCGAACTTGGAAAGGAAGAAAGAGCAAGAGAAAAACTCGAAAGATGCAAAAAATAACAACAAATGTACTTGTAAAAAAATGTCGAGCTAACCCAAACAAACCCAAACGAAGATTAAGTGGGATATGAAAAACGTTGTTTCGATATTTGTGAGAATAATTAGATTTGAATTTTAGAGTTTCGAAAGCTGAAAAAGTTCGTTCTCGAAGTTTGGGTCTTTGAAAGTGAACGAGAATATTGGGTTCGGGAAGACGGCTAATGATAACGCGGAGAAGTTTTCCGAGGATGGGAGAAGGACGGGAGAGACGAGAGGTCGATATCGAGGGATGAAAGGTGGAAGGGTTTAGGTACGGAGAGGTGAGAAAGAGAGAGATCGTTCCTAAGGGAATTCTAGGCTCGTGTGTGATACACGAGACGAGAACGCGTTCCCGATGCACAGGCGAACGATATAAAAGGACGCCGAGGCGGAACCGAGCCACCAGGATGGGCTTAATTAGTGGACCGGGTTCAGGAAGCGAAGAGAGGGATAGAGATAACAACAATTTTGAGACGAGGGCTTGCAAAAGGGGTGAATAACGGAGAGGGACGAATTCCTCTCTTGGTGGCACCGACCCGTTTCGTCCTTGCTTTGACCTCTCCCTGAATACGATCCTTCATTTAACCCCCAACTATCAAGTATAATATTCCTGTTCCCTATTTTTATTCCAAACGAAAAGGAACCCCGCATTTTTATAATTGTGAATTTATAATTGCCGAAATAGAATTACAAAGAAAAACATAATTTGTATTCATTACTTTTCATTTCAATTTTCAATACTTTTTTTTTCAACTTGTTTCGAATTTTATATTTGCGATTGTTTTTTTTTTTAATACTTTTTTTTTTAAACGTTATTCCGATTTAGCATTTCATTCCCATTGAATTTTATATTTTCATTGCATTATCGTATTATTACATCGTTTCCTATTAATATTAATAATCAGCGTCGTTGTCATTGGAAAAGTTCATTATTACATTTTTTGTGTACTTCCTATACACAAAAAAAAAATGGCTCGACGAATGCGCAAAGTACGAGGGGGAAAAATCATAAAGAATTCTTGGCTCGAAGCGTCAGGAGGATCGAGTTCCGCGGATCGAGCGCTAATGTTAGTAGTGCAGGCGCCGCCGTCGAGATGGCGAGACGGCGCCCGGTTTCTCCCACGTGTAAGCACGCTCGCGAGTATACATAAGCCCGAGGACGAGCCCGGATAAATCGTGCCTTAAACTAATGAGTAAGGAAAATATAGAGCTTTGGTAACGCTTAGCTATGCTAAATTAAAGCGACCATATTTTTGAAGGGGCACAGGTCGTCCCAGAGGCTGCTCGATCTACTTTTTCGAGCGGCCCGGTGAAGCGATCTACCTCGTTTTCGATTACTCAAAATTAACTACCGTCGCTCTATTATAGCATCTACGTATTGATAAAAGTTAATCGAAATTTCTATTTTTCAAAACTAGATTTTTATTTCAATAAAATTTATCCAACAAAGGGAAGGCCCGCGGATGAAATTAAAATTTATCACAAAATTATAAAAGTTCATTACACATTGTTAAAAATGATTATTATTAAATAGTAATAGATAATTTGATAAAAACTCTAAATTCATTTAATCCGCGACTCCAACAAAAGTATGAATTAAAATAAATTGGAAAACGAATCTTAATAATAATGATAAGCAAATAATAAAAAAATATAAATAATTATAATATTTGTATGAAATATCAGAGCAGCAAATCCTCGAACGAATAAATACGAGTGGCGTTTCGAGTTGACAAATTTGAAATTATAGGAGGCTCGATCATCAAATTATTGAAAGACGTGCATTTTTGGCCTTCCCTTTTCCGTTTGCTCGTTCTCGCTATTTTTCTCATGAAATTGCCGTTTTTTTTTCTTATTTGGATAAATTCAAGGGCCATACATTTAAGGGGCGAGTAGACTGGAGCCACCGCTGTACGGTTCGCTTCCCGTTCCTTTCATCTTCCACCACTCGTTATCTATATTCGCAATTGTGGGATCGCAAGCCCCGTCACTTTTCTTCTCTATCGGTGCTTCATCTTTGAAATCTTTTTCGAAAAGATGTACACGAAAAAATCGAAAAGGGTCGTAAAACCCGATGAGAAAAAAAAAACAAATGAAAAGAGAAGAGAAAAAGAAGTTTGAAAAAAATATCTACCGTGTATCATCGGTTGTCTCGAGTTATTTCTTCATTATTTTCGTATCTCTCTTCCATTTGTATTTTTTTTTTTTGTTTACCGTACGAGTGTTTCGTTTCTTTGTTTCGTTATTTTCGTGTTTTTTTTGTCTCGTTGTTTTCTCCGCGTAAACAATCGGTGTCGTGTATGTGTACGGTTAATTCCCGCGAGCACGATGTAACGTCGATTCAACCAAACGATAAAGCCTTTTCTTTCTCTCTTTCTCTCGGTTTCTCGATTGTCCCAAGATCGACGCGTCTCGGACACCCGTACGCCTGTGATGGGAACGCTCACGAAACGTAATAATGAAGCAACGAGCGTGCATTTGTATCTTAGTCTTGAAACGAGAAAAAAGAAAGAGAGAGAGACGTCTTGTATATTAAGCTACCTTTGTATACCGAGCGAAAGATTACGATCGCTCACTCCGCTGATGTATTGCGCGCATTATTGCGTAATTTGCGGAAAGAAAATAAACTCCGCGTGGGAAACCGCAGCGCAGACACACCTCTCTCTCTCTCTATCTATAATAACAAGGATGATAATCGAATCAAAATAATTCGAATAAAAATGGCCGAAGTGAAAAAAAAATATGACTATTATTATTATTATTGCTAATGACAATCGATCATTGATCCATCGAATCGCATTTTATTTTCTTGTTTGACTTTTCCTTCAAAATAATATAAAAATAAATGTCTCCTATTTTTATTATCCGATTGCGTTTTTTCTATTTTCTCCTACAAATAATAATAATTATTCAAACGGAAGAAGAATCTCAAGCCTTTATTTATTTCTTTTTGTTCGGCTCTTCGTTTTATAGTTTCAAGGCTGTTGCAAAGTAAGTTTTGCATAATTCATTATGATAACAATAATAATTCATCAATATTATTGCGATAATTCTTATCATCAATAACTGCAAATAATGATGAATAATTACGAATAATAATTAGCATAAAAAACGATGAATAATAGTGAATAGAAATTGTTACGAACGAGTACGAATAAAATAATTAATATACAAATTAAAATAAACGATAATTATTGTAAAATACGTAAGGCCGATTGTTATTCCGCTTCCCCCTTCGCCCTCTCCGTCGTCGTCGGTCAAACGAATACACGTGGCTCTGTTGAATGGCTGGAGGAATAACCGTGTTTGCGCGTGCGATCGCAGGAGCGAGTACAAAGTGCCACTGTAACGGGAATCGTAGACGCGATGTCGTAACCGTGACCATATCTCTCTACGTGTCTCTCAATCTCCCTCTTTTTTCATATCCCTTTTTTTCTTCGTCTACTTCGTCGGGCCAATCTTCGGTTTCTTTTCCCCCTCCCATCTCTCTCTCTCTTTCTCCAAGAGAGAATCGACGATTCCGTTGAAGAGTCGAGCAGAAGCGTGCGAAAGTTGTTTATAGCGCTCGCGTATGTCAGGTACGAAGTTTGAACGGGGAGAGGCAAAGACCGCGAACCGGATGGTCGTATACGCCGAGGAGACGAGAAATGCACAGACGCGTAAGGAGAGCCGGAAGTGCGGTGCGTGCTCCTCCGAGACTCGAATACTCGCGCGTAGGAGGAAAGGGGCAAAAGAGGGGGGAGGGGGGGGGGGGGGGTATAGAAAGGGACAGATAAAAGGATATATCTACTTGATATACGATTTCGTACGAGCGCGGAGTCCGTTTTTGTACCTGTCGGCGCGTCGACTTTTTTTCGTTTCCTCTCTGACATCGTTATAACGGTAACAACAATAATAACAATTGTGACAACGATAAAAACAATACTTACGAAATTAGAGAAATCGTTTTTTATAAAATTGATTTAAAAAAGGGAAAAGAATAATAATTATGCAATTTCTTTAATTTTTCGTAATTTAATGTTACAATTATTATAATTTGTTGGAATATATAGATATAATGGAATGATAAGAGCAATATTAATGATTTCATTAAATTTCGAAATGACAGTCTTTTCGAGATCACTCGTTGGCTCGACGAGTGTCGAAGTTGTGAATTTTTAATTAATGGAGGCTCGACCTCTCTTTTCCCTCTTTCTCTCTTTTTCGTATTTCGTTTGGAATCGAGCCATTCGCGATTTCCGCTCCAACTTTCCTTTTCGTTTTATTCGTAACCGTATCGCGACGATTTTCCCGTTGAAAAAATACGCCCGCGCTGTAACGTAATGCCGGGTAGGAAGTGCATAGAAGAATCCACGAGTATCAAATATTTCGATACGTCGAGTGACGTTGGCTCGAGCGCGTAGAGGTGATCCCCTTAATCCTCTCGAAACAGTCGGCCTTTGATGTGCTTTTTTTCCATTTATTTTTTTAATACTGTTTTGTTCGTCGATTTAATGAGAAAAAAAAGAAAATGAAAAAAAAAAAAAAAAAAAACGAAACCAAATATTCGGTACGTTTATTCTCGGCGAGACGGAAACTGCGGATCTCTCGTAATAATAGCGGAGAGAGAATTGCGAGCGTGTATCAATATAGCATAGTGTGAGGTTATATGGGATGCGGAGATATCGAAAAACAAAAAAAAAACATTAAGCCCCACCAATATTGTGCTCTGATGGAAACGATTTTCGCGACGAGTATTACGTATACGTGGGTTCATATTTTTTACGTATGCATACGTGTGTATGCATAAGCGGCCATAGGTCGTTGACAAAAAGAGAGAAAATGAAGAAAAAATATAAAAAAATAAAAATAAAACGCGCACACAGATCGTAACCGGCCTCGATATTTGCGCCGCCGATCTGCCCTCGAACAATCCGCGTACAGTTCTCGATTTGTTGACGTTCGCGAACCAACGATAAAATACCCATCGCGAAAACGCAAAAAAAAATCGTGCTTTCGTTCTCTATTTTATTCCGGGATTTTACTCTCTTTTTCTTTTCGAGCTATTTTAGTGTCAGCCAATAGTAAAAAGAGACGAAGAACAAAAAAAACACCGGTGCAGCGCCGGGCAATCCATCATGGCGAAACGATGCTGCAACACGGACCTTCTCCGGCAGCCGAGAGGGTGCCGAAAGGGTGCCCCGAAAGGATAAAGGTATAGGCGATCACAGGAGAAACGCGACCAAGTGTGCGTATTTTTATAAACAACAGGGTGTCGCGAAAGTGGGAGTTCATCTTTTCAGGACGCATAGGTCTCGTGATTCTGAAGAGAAAAGTCCTTATCGGTTTTTCGATCGGACGCTTCCCTGCTGAGATATCGAGGATAGAGTGACGGCTAATCAGAGTTGTGGGCGGGCCGACGTAGCGCCGCGCTCGACTCCCATTGGCCGACGACTATGAATCGCGATATCTCGGCAACGGAGGCTCGTAGAGAAAAACGCCCGAGGACTTTTCCACTCGGAATTTCACGAGCGATACAACTATCGAGTTTTCGAAGCGTTTTTTTTTAACACCCCGTACGTACAGCCCCCCGCGTACTCTTATATACCGGGATGTAACGATTTTCCCGCCGACACTGCTCGTGTGTCGGGAAAAGAGAGCGAGCGAGGTATCTCTTTGACGCTTGCACGGCCACCGACAATATTCTCGACAAATGAAATTCCACCCTTTCTCCTCGTATATACTCGAGGCCACCCCCGTATGCCGTTGCAACCCTCTTTACTCCTGGCATTTACGCGCGTACCGGCGAACCCTCGCGTACTTCATATCCACGCACACGCGATCGCGAACGATCCGGGGAAATGACATCTAAAAAACTGAAAATTCTCGACTACCATGGGACCTGAAACGAAAGACTTCGCGCGAAGGAAATAAAAAAAAAGGGAAATGGAAACTGAGGAGAGAACAATGCCATCCGGTTTTCAAACACAAACGAAAGCTAAGCTTGAACCACTCGGACCTAGTTCGGGCAGGTCCAAGTTTTTGCGAAGTAATTAGACTTCCATTATCAAGTAGCCTCAAGCTCCAAATGGAGAGTCAAAGGATCTTCAAAACAGGTAGAAACTTTGGACCGCGACCCAGCAACGCACCGACTCCTCGTCCCAAGCCCAATAATTGCAAACGTTAATTCACAATTATTGCTGTACACGCCTCAAGCGTATTCGTGCGACAGCGTGGAAAATGAGATGCACATACACATCGAGCAAAGTGTCTTTTCTCGTATCCGGGGTGTGGGAAGCGCGTTAACGGGACGGAAACTTCGTGATTGTACGCCGAGAGAACCGAGGCAACTTCGGTATTGTTGTACTCGTAACATAAAGACTAAGAGAGAGAGAGAGAGAGAGAGTTAACCTCAAATTCAGCGGTGAATTCGGTAATTCGGGTTGGTTACACCGGATGACAGAGTTTCTGCGGTTCTCCGGTGGCAAATGCTCCTCGTCCAGAACCCACGTGTATACAGGGTGTCCCGAAAATAAACGATAATAACGAAGATTTCGAAATCCCAGCTCATATTAAATATATATACGGAACACAAACTTTCAAACTCGCTTTTCTCGCAGACTTTTACTTTTTTTTTGGTAAAACCGAGTATCAAGCCCTTTAGAATAGACAGACGAGGGGGGCCGTTCTTTCGTTTAACCTTGAAAACCTTTTACCTTCGAGAAATCTCGATAAGAACAAATTCCACCTGTTTTCCTCTTTGCTCGTAACTTCGCTTTCGTTGATCAATTTTCACGAGGTTAAAAAAATTCATTTCTGGCCTACCCTGTATACACCCACGGACATACACGTCGCCAAATTACCTCAAGTTCGTAATAATAATCGGCCACCGAGGTACCGCGTTCACCAATACCTTGACGGAGTAAAATATTAAAAAAAAAAAAAAGAAAAAGAGAAAACATGAACGTTTGTACACAGGGTGTCCCCTCCCGAGTGTTGCAAGCTGTTACACGTTCGCTCGCTCTCTTCCCTATCTCAATTCGTAATAAAGTTTGAGAAAGGTCCTTATCGCGAAATGGTACTCTTCTCCTCTCCATCCCCGGCCCTCATCCTAACCCATAACTTCTACCGTGCCTATCTCGGAGAGTAAACTTCTGCGGTCCATTTCCCTCCACCCCCCCCCCCCCCCCCCCCCCCCCCCCCCCCCCCAACCCCCCTTTTTTTCAAGGGGACACCCCCTTTTAAAAAAAAGGGGGGGGGGGGGGGGGGGGGGGGGGGGCCGCGCGAGAATTTTCCTGCACTACGAGAAATACAGTTCTATCGGGTGGTCCGAAAACATATTGGAACTGGGATCGGCGTTGAGAAGGAGAAAAAAAATCTCGAGCCCATGAATGTATAAAACAATCAAAATAATCAATTTAATTTCAAAAAATTAGAAGACAAAAGTTATTGCAAAATTGGGACAATGATAAAATATAAAAAATTATATATAATAATAAGTTTTATTTTTTAAATGTGAATAAAAATACTGAAACAATTTAAAAGTATAATATATAATAAGAATAATAATAATAATAGCAACAAACTTGGTTAATAAAAACGAAATTTTTAAAGCAAAATAACAAAATGTTAATTTTAATTGCAATTATTGTTGTAAATATAATTGAAACAAATAATTAAAAAAAAAAGACAAAGACAGAAATACGATATTTCGTGTAGAACAATAATAATTGTATTTATTTGAAACAAATATGTTTAAATGTAAAGATGAATGGTAAATATTGTAAATCGTGAGATTCGCAATCGAAAAATATCGCGATCGTTTCTCGACTGGGTAGGACAAATATGAGGCTCGTCTAGGGCGTACGTCGCGACGGCGTATCCGTCACAGACGCGGCCCAACACACCCAGTTGTCTCTAAATTAAGAGTTTCGAGTGTTCCGTTCCGTCTTTGTGTCTGGCCCTCGTGAGGGAAATTACTCGCTCGTAAGCTCCGCGGAGGAAACGTTGCATCGACCCGTATATTTTTTTTAATATAAAAAAATAAACAATTCGAACGACGAAAAAGTACTCGAAAAATCGAGATTTCCAAATACACGTATTTTTTTTTTTTTTTTTCGTCACCCACACCGCGCATGCGTTCGGCTCGCCCACGTGGACTCGCTTCAACAAAGAGCCATACTTTCTACGCCACGCAATTGTTACACGCGTCCACTTCTCTCGTCGCAATCGCTCATTACCCCAGAAAAAAGAGAAAAAAAAAACGAATAAAAATTACGAGTCTCTAATGGGAAGCATCGGAAAAAAAAGTGGAGGCGTAGCCCTCTCCCTGCTTCACTCCTCCTCATTCTTTCGCAATAAATAATTTTTGCTACGACTTTATACGTTTTTTTTATATGTATATGTATATTGATGAAAAGCCATGTGCCAAGGGCATTAAATTAATCGCCTGTTTATTTCTATCTCTTCTCCAATTTTTATTCTCTTTCATATAATCAACTTTTTTACGTAATCGGGAATGTTCGCGATATTACAGGCCGTACGCGATCGCGATTGCGTTGCAACACGTTCGACGCTCAACGAAACGTTTCGCGAGCTCACAATGGAAGAGTGAATGAAGAAGCGGAAGGACAAAGAGGAAAAAAAATGGTAAAAAGAAAAACAAAATAAAAGAAATAGGAAAGAGCGTGCGTTGAACGCGGTATTGCAAGGAGAGACAAGACTAAGTTCGCAACGGGCAACTCCCCGTGTAACGCAACGATCGATTGCGCAGCCACGTGGCATTAATTTCATTATCAACGGAAAACAAAAAAATGTTCATACGATTCTCGTCGATTGAAATTTCTTACGATTCTTGCGATTTCATTAAATCGAATCTGTGAAACGTTATTTGCCATCGCAATAAAATTGTTTGTAAAGTACAAAAAAATTGAATAAAATATTTTTTTGCATTGAAACGATGCAAATGTTAATTCCATATTTTTTCTTCGATTTTTTTGACCCCGAAGGAATTTTTATTTCATCGTGATATTTTATTTTGCAAGATTCGTCAGGAACGAAAAAATAAGAGAAAGAGAAAGAGAGCTCGGAATAATAAATAGCTCACATTGTGACGCACCAATCGCGATTTTGTCTTCGTCTTCGCTTCTTAAATCTCTCTTTTTTTTTCTTTTTCCCTCTCTCTCTCTCTCTCTCTCTCTCTCTCTCGATCTTATCTCGACGTTTATTCGGCTCGATTACACAGGTGATTCACCGATCGCGCAATCGGGCCGCTCTCCGGTCACCACACGTACACGTTGCGCGTATGGAAAACCTCGAAGAGAGAGATTGGTCGGCATTGTTACAAATGGCCCGTTACGAACGAACAGCATTAGACGGAACAGCTCTCGTTACGTTTCGCGTTCGCTCTCGATCGATCCCCGCCCTCGATAACCAACCCCCCTCCCCCCTCCCTTCTCGATCCGATTCAGCGGTCCGTGGAAAGAACTGGGACAAAATAGACCGAGACGACCCACTAATTGTGTGTTAACGTTTTGTTGTTGTTTTTTTTTTTTCCGTGAGCTTTATAGAGTTTGAAGAAAATCTGCAAAAAACTGAATGTAGGATAAAACTGAACGAGTTGAAAATAAGAAAATGAATTTCTCATGCGTTGCAAGGGTGCAAAGTATTTTTTTGTTTGGATTTGTTTTTTTTTTTTCTTTTAATTTTTCGAACGCGGAGGAAAAATTTCTTGAAATTCGAAAATAAAGAAAAAGAAGAAATCCATGAAATCGAAATGGAGAAACAAAGATCTTTAAAAATCATGGATGAAAAAATGATCATTTTTCTTAATCAAACATTGAATGGCAATAACAATTGAAATTACTTTACTAAAGTATTATCAAAATTAAATTCAAACTTAAATAATGAAAAACAACTTGTACGTAATATACAAAAAATCTGGAAAGAAAAATACTCGGAAAATTTGACGATTCCGCAAAACACGATCTTTAAAAATGTATCCAAACCCAGACAAACGACAGCTTTGAAAAAATGTCATCTTCGAAAATATAATTTTGAAATTCCAAAAACAAGTCGGGTGAAATATCAACCGTGAACAAAAATATTTTGCAAATTGTGAAAATACAATAAAAATTGAATTTTTCAAAATTTATTATAAATATTATTTAAAAAAAAAGTGAAAAAAGTTATTGGGGAAAAAAAAGGATGAACACTTGGAGAGGATCGAGAAAGTCCTGACTGGACGTCACACTTTCCCCGCTCGCTTATTTGCATATCACGGAAATTCGGATAATGAGTTTCGCGGTGCTTTGTAGTTACAACAACTCGTTCGCGTACTTCATTTTTTATTTTTGTTATTTCAGCGGTTGTTAAATCCGTTCTTTTTCTTGAGCTCCGGTAATGCACCTTTTTCCGTGGGTCTGCATCACGCACGAAAAAACTTGGTGTTCTCCCGATGCGCGCGCTGCGGTTTGGCCACGCGCGGGGCTCCTCTCGAGTGAAGAACTAACGAGTCGGTGCTTCGGCGGACGGAGGGCTCCTCGGCGCGTTCATTATTTTCCCGTTACTCGGGATTCGATGATTCAATTATTTTACAGCAACTTCGGGAAGTGCAGCGTTTCTTTGGCACGTATGAAACAATAAATATTCGTGAAAATAGGATTACGTAAAAAAAGAGAAGAAAAAAAAAAGAGAAACAAGCGAAATCATCGATTCCAGGGAAAGAAAATTCTCTTTTTTTTTCAAAAATCCACATTTCTATTGGCAATGTAAATTAAAAAAAAAAAAAATGTTTTCGGGCAATACGCGATCTTTTGAAAAAATTAAAAATAAAAAGACAGATTATCCATTATTGTGTCGCGTAAGTCAAGTGAATTATAAAATCTTAGAGTTCGAAGGTCTCAGCTTCGCGTTTCAGTTTGTTTTTTTTGTTTATGAAACAAAAGTACGAGACGCACGATGGGTCTCCTCTGTACAGAGGAGAGCGACTCGCGGTTGAACACGCGACTCACGGACAGGCTTACACCCACGAAAGAGCCAGTCCGCCCGTTATCCTCGACCTATTTGGCGTAAATGCCAAGAAAATGTATATCCCAGTTGGTAATTCGAGTCGCGAACGAGAGATCTCTTTTTGGCGCTCGATCTTTGCTGTGACGTTTCATTAGTTTTCTCTCTCTCTCTCTCCGACTATCGCTGTTCGCCTCCCACGATCCAAATAAAAGCGGCTAACCAAATATAGACTTTCGTTTTCGCTTGGCGCGGTGAGAAGAAAAGTAATCGACGGAAACACGGGCATTAAAATATTAAACGAGCCGACCGCGGACTTGTTCCAGAGTTGGTCTTCTCGTAAACTCGAATCGCTAATTCGTTATATTTTCAACGGGCCGTCACGAGCGAATCGATTTTCTTTAGGATCGTCCCGCCTCATCAGGAATGCGACACCCTCGACCTCATTTTTTTCCGTATCATTGGCTCGTTCAATGTTTTTTCATCAGTTCTATCGATTTCGAGTCGGGCTCGGTTCGTTTCGGGTTTTTCAGGTTCGTTTGGGTTTGTTTGGTTGTTTTCAAGTTCGTTTCGGTTTATTTGGGGGTTTTTCAAGTTCGTTCGCGTTTGTTTGGATGTTTTCAAGTACGTTTGGGTTTGTTTGGGGTTTTTCAAGTTCGTTTGGGTTTGTTTGGATGTTTTCAAGTTTGGATGTTTTCAAGTTCGTTTGGGTTTGTTTGGGGTTTTTTAAGTTCGTTCGCGTTTATTTGGGGGCTTTTCAAGTTCGTTTGGGTTTGTTTGAAAGTTTTCAAGTCCGTTTGGGTTTATTTGGGGTTTTTCAAGTTCGTTTGGGTTTGTTTGGATGTTTTCAAGTTCGTTCGCGTTTGTTTGGATGTTTTCAAGTTCGTTTGTTTGGGTTTGTTTGGGGTTTTTTAAGTTCGTTTGGGTTTGTTTGGGGTTTTTTAAGTTCGTTTGGGTTTGTTTGGATGTTTTCAAGTTCGTTCGCGTTTATTTGGATGTTTTCAAGTTCGTTTGGGTTCGTTTGGGGTTTTTTAAGTTCGTTTGGGTTTGTTTGGATGTTTTCAAGTTCGTTCGCGTTTATTTGGATGTTTTCAAGTTCGTTCGCGTTTATTTGGATGTTTTCAAGTTCGTTTGGGGTTTTTTAAGTTCGTTTGGGTTTGTTTAGGGTTTTTTAAGTTCGTTCGCGTTTATTTGGATGTTTTCAAGCTCGTTTGGGTTTGTTTGGATGTTTTCAAGTTCGTTTGGGTTTACTTGGGGTTTTTCAAGTTCGTACAGTTTTGTTTGGGTATTTTCAAGTTCGTTTGGGTTCGTTTCGGTTTTTTCAAAGTTCGTTCGGGTTTGTTCGCGCGTTCGTTTTCGTTTGTTTGGGTTTGTCGAAGTTTGTCCGAGGGTGTTTGGATTACTTTGGATTTCGTTTCCCACATGCGTATCGCATAAAAATAATTGGGAGTGAGAACACCGAGATAGAAGCGGATTTGCCCCGCCGCCCCGGTATCTCGTACCGTAGGCGTGAGAAAACCTCCGTCTCTCCAGCCGATTCCTCCCCCCCCCCCCTCGCTCGCTCTCGTTTCGTGCACGTGTTTAAAGTGTCGATCTCACGCGTTAATCGGTAAGAGCGCCACGGGCGCGTTGAGATCGCACGCGTCTTTACTTACATCGGACCAGCGACGCGCGTGTGCGTATCGCGAAGAGTGAACGAGCCAGCGCGAATATGACGAGAGAAAAGAGCTCGGGCGCGACGAGACGGATTGTAAACGAGATCGAATTCCACGAGGGTGAGATCGATCGCTCCGGAGTTGGATACGCGCTGAACGAGAGAAATATAAACATGAAAAAAATGGAAAGAGAGAGAGAGAGAGAGAGAGAGAGATAGGGGTCGATTACACGGAAAAGGAAATAAAACCGGGGAGTTGGGGGGGGGGGGGGGAATTATTTTCTACATAGCTCGAGTTTTGCGAGACTACACCTACCGCGCCGTCTTTCGTTGTACGAGAATATAAAATAAAACGTAAGTGAAACGAGAATAACGCGAGAGCCCACATTTATATATACCGTGTACCCAAACAAACCCAAACAAACACAGCCAAGCAAGCCTAAATAAATCAAAAACCCAAACAAACTGAATAAAACCCAAACAAACCCAAACAAACTGAAATAAACCCAAATAAACCGAAAGAAACCTCGGGAAACCCAAACAAACTGAAATAAACCCAAACAAACCTCAGAAACCTCAGGAAACCCAAATACAACCAAGCAAACCCTAATAAATCAAAACGAACCCAAACAAACTGAAATAAACCCAAACAAACCCAAACAAACCTCGTAAAACCCAAACACAGCCAAGCAAACCCTAATAAATCAAAACAAACGCGAACAAACTGAAATAAACCCAAACAAACCTCGTAAAACCCAGACACAGAAAAGCAAACCCAAATAAATCGAAACAAACCCAAACAAACTGATACAAACCCAAACAAACCTCACAAACTTCGACAAACCCAAACACAGCCCGGCGAACCCAAACAAACCGAAATAAACCCAAAAAAACGGAAAAAAAATGAATAAAAGCGTGAATTAAGAAGACGCAATATTAACGTTGGCTTTTGGGACACCCCGTATACGTATATGCAACGGCCCAGTATCGAGACCTGCGCACATACGACCTTCCTTCACTCTCCACCCGCGACGTTTTATGTACGCGTCGTGAACTCGGGTTCACGAGCCCTCGCATCGCTCCTACAGCTGGAGACTCTCGCACGAGGGCGATATCGAAAGAAACAAAGACGGAGAGAGAATGAGAGCGCACGAGAGAGCGAACGATGGAGAAACGTACACGGGAGACGGGGAAAGACGATTCGTACGTGAAACGTCCGCAATGACGCTCGGTAAACGAGAAACCGCGACTCGCGACAACATTCGCGATCCATCGACTACGGACTACGAGTCGAACGAGAAAGTAACTATTTTCTAAACATTTCTTTCGTTTTCTCTTGAAAAAGAAAAGATTTGTTCCGGAAACATTCCATTTATTAAACAAATTTATTCTTAATTATTCTAAACATTTTTTTCATTTTTCCCTTAGAAAGGATTTTTTTTTTAAAGCCTTCTATTTTTCAAAAGTCACTTCTTTCCAAAAACATTCAAATTATTCGAAAGAATTCTGTACCTTAAAAAAATATTTGTTTGCAAGAGAAATCGAAACATTTGATTTATTTGAAAAATTAATTATTCTAAACATTTTTTTCGTTTTTCCCCGACTTATAATTATTTTTTAAAAGCGTCCTTTTTTTAAAAAGTTACTTCTTTCCAAAAACATTCGAATTATTCGAAAGAATTGTGCATCTAAAAAAAAAAAAATATTTGTTTGAAAGAGAAAATCGGAAAATGTCCGACGGGGCGTTCTCTTTCTCGATGTATGATACATCGAGAAATTTCGCCCGTGTCGCGCACGTTCAGCGTGACCAACGGGGGTCATCGTCGAGCGAGTGCGGGGGAGCGAGAAAGAGAGAAAAAGAGAGGCGCCCGGTATCCATAATTTTTTTATACTCCGCCTTTGCGCGCTCCGTTCCCATAGGTACGATGTATTACAAGCTAAAATCGCCTCGAGTCCGCGGAGTAAAAGTTTTTCTCGCGTATATAATAAGTGCGCGAGCACGATCGATGGACCGTGACGATAGCGAGCCTATTACATTATATTATATATATATATATACATGTATGTATCGTAACCGATTTTTCCCAGCGTCCACCGATCTACGCAATGACCGGAAGTGATCAAGACGCGAGAGACTCGGGAGACGAATAAAAAGGAAAAAAAAAAAAAAACATCGATTCGGCAACATTTTTACAAATCCTTTGGCAAGAATACTAAAGCGACGATATTACATCGAAGTTTGCACCACAGGAATGCAACAAACGTTTCTCTTTTTAGTACCTTTTCGTGACCCATTTTCTTTTTCTTTCGCAGATTTCGATCGAAGACTTCCCAAATTGTATCGTGAAACAATGCTTGAAGCTCCACAGCCAAAAACTAAAAAAAACCCAAATCAGAATAAATTAAATTTGAGTAGACTCGAGTTTGAAATATTCCGGAAGAGATCATGAAAACGCGTTGACGTGCCGCGGGTCAGGTCAACGCGTAGCCTGCGCGTGAAACGAAACGTATTTAAAATCCATTCGAAAACGTTATTTATTTCATTTGTCAGTATTTAAAAAATGATATTTAATTAATTTTATTACTTAATTAATTGAATTATTTATTTGTGTAATTAATTAATTAATGAAATTATTGATTTATTAATCGGCTATTTTTCGAGTATTAAGTCGAATTATAATCGAAGAATGTTTATATCAGCCGAAGAGTCGGACCGAGAAACGCGACGAATTCGAGCAATTATAAAAATTCGCTCACTTCGAGGCAAGCTCCTCCTATTCGCTGAAAACGAGGAAAACGGTTTTTTTTTATTTCGCGAGAGTGCGAGTGAGAGAGAGAGCGGCAGCGCGCGCAGGGTGTGCCGGTTTTCCCCGAAGACAGTACACGCGCGATTTAACAATTTTTTACACTTCGCTGGGCGGTTCGTTAGTTGGCGCGCGAACGCGAGTGAAAAGGACAGAAAGAGGGGGAAAGGGGGAGAGAGAGAGAGAGAGAGGAAGAGAGAAGCGAGCAGGCAATGTTGTGTTTATTATACGCGACTCGGGAAGGTCGTTCACACGAAAACGACTCTCCAGTTTCGAAGCATCTTCGATCTTACACCGTTCGTCCGTGCACGAATTTACGTAACGTACGAACAAACAAAAATGGCCAAACTCTTGAAATGTTTATCGCTAATTCGCGAAGCGCCCACGTGTCGATACGTATAGCGATTGGCCGAAGCGCGAGGGAAGTTCCGTTTTTACCCGTCACAGCGCCACCCCGACCGTTGGTGAAAAAAAACCCCACCCCCGCTACCGATTTTTTTCAAACCGACAAGAACGATTGTTTGCTTCTTTCCGGAAATAAAAATAACAAAAAAAGATGAGACTCACCGCACACGTTGAGCCATCCCTCAACTCGACAGGGGTACTCGATCTTCATGGCTGCAACGCTAGCGACGGGAACGATTTCTGCGGGCGAAAGGTACTGCGAAATCCGAATGACCGTTGGCACTTAACACTGAGATCACAGAACACTGTTGAACCACGCGGAGAAATGTTCACGTTTTCGCTTATAAAAGTAGACCGAAAGAAACACAAACAAATGCATTCGAAAGGTATATCGGACTCTCACGATCGCGCAGCCCGCATCTTAAGTCGCGTCTTCACGTCGAAATACTCGCGGCACATTATATCGTCACGATTGTTTCTCGCTTTGCATTTGTTCACTTCGTAAAACGCCTTTACCACGCACAAAATTTCGCGACACGACTTTTTTAGCGTTAAAAAAAAAATAATCCCGGCTTTTCGTTAAATTCAAACGTAAACAGCGAGTACGAACACCTGTACGAGCTGATGTTTTCACCTGTGTGCACTTGTCTCGCTTTCGCACCGTGAATACGCGCAGGTGGAAATCCTCGAATAGTCCGGTACGACCAGCCCCGTCCAGAGTACGGATTGCAACTGGCGCTCCAGTCCCAATAGCCTGACAGCAACGCGCCTGGCGGTGGGGAGCGCAAAGCAGGGAGGGGACGCGCGTGGATACCGCAGCATGCGGTCTCCCCCGCCCCCATCGATGCTCGGGTCAAAACTCGCGAATATGGAACGATAACTTTCCTCGCGAATTCACGATTGCCAAGTAGGAAGCGGAAGCGGGAAGACTTTTTGCAATGAAAGCCCGTAAATGTCCGTGAACTTATGTTTACACGCTAGAAACACCGAGTTACCTCCTCCACCGTTATTACGTAACCGGCGTTTTCAAGAGCCGCCATTTTGAAAAACGATTTTTCATGTACGCTTGCTTTGACAAGTTTGATAACGAATCGTCGCTCAACAATGTTTAATGTGAATTTAATTCTGTCTCGATTTCGGCAATCAATTCTTCGAACCTCGAGGTTGAATCGAGTTACACAACGCGCGTTAATTTTTTTTTATATCGTATATATTGAACACTTGCAACGCGCTTCTATTCTGCAACCGGACTAAAAAAAAATGACTGGCGCTTACAAAACCCGAATAACTGGAATAAATTCTCGTTTCCTTTGGCAGCAAGAATAAATAAATAATTCGTTTTGAACGTACCTGATCCGGAAACGAGCCAAACGTACGGACGAACGTGCGTTCCCCTCGAGATTTCGAATTTACTGAACGCCGTTGCTCGGACAACGCGCGAGTGCGCATGCCCGGACTACGCGCAGAAGCGATACATATAGATATACTGCACCGGGATCCGAGGGGGTGGGGCAACTCGATAGTTGTCCAGATTTTTTTAGTGTCCTCCGCTGCCACTCGCGGCGCTAGTTATATTATGAGAACTTTATATATATAAGCACATATGTATAATTTGCGACATATTTATACACTATTACACATTTTATATGTATTGCGTTATCACATCGATAAACTAATAATTACGAAAATAAACAACCATGAAACAGTGTACGGAAATACATATATTTGGAAATAAAAAATAACTCCGAAATGTTATTACTGCATCGATAAAAAGGACTCTCAACCTCAGTATATTTACGAATAATATTCCCGACAACAAAACTCGGTATATTTACGAATAATATTCCCGACAACTTATTTTTCGCGATAAGCAGCGATATTTTCTTCACGTACCTCCATAATTGTTTACATACACATACGATATACTTACGTAATTCAGTTCCTGCTTGAATATGAAAAAAAAACGCACTGAAAAACGGTGGTTCGCGTCTCTCGCGCGTCAGCGAGGTACATATTCTCTCAGAATAACTAGCGCCGCGTCGATATGTAGAATTAAAAAAACGAACAAAACGTGAACGCGCTCGCCGCTCTTTGTCGCCATCTACCGAGAGCTCTCCCACTCTCGGGCACCAGCGCCTTAGCTCAGTACTGTCAAAATGGCGCTCAAGGCACAGGTCGGTCAGAGTAAGTATGCCAAAAAATTAATGTTTTCGCGCGTTCGTTCTCGTTAATTCGCGACAAATGACATCGAAAAATAACCAGCGGAGTGTCGGGCTCACGGCCGTCCATAAATCGAGCGTAATCGCGGGAACGCAGATGCTAAAAATTCGAGACGCAATATCGGAATGGGTGGCAACCTCTGTGATGACACACCGCACTGTGATCGAGAAACGTCAAATCTAGCACGCTGTTATTATTCTCGACGTTGCCCTTTCCGTCGTCACGATTTTTAACAACTGGATAATCTTTTTTCTCCCGATCGTTCCAGCTTTTGTTTTTCGTTGTCGTGAACAATCGATTCTTTGAATATATCACATTTTTTTCGAGGTTCAATCACTTTGTGTACGAACATTTTTCAAGCTTTCTCTTCTACGCTGTTGAGTCACAAACTTTCCGGGATTAGTGAGAACTTTATCCGATTAGCGACAGAAATTGGGGCAAATTATTCGAGACGACAATATTTCAAAAACAAGCGTAAAATTGCTCAATCATCAAAAAGATTTTTGGAACTTTTGGATTCAAACTCTTTTCGAATTTTTTGCACTATTTTGGCTCGGCTTCTTTCTTTGCAATTTCAGTAATCTCTTTTGATAATTGTAAAATACGAACATAGATATACGTTTTTAGAATTGTAGGCTTTTTTCTAGAATTTTTTTCGATCTATGAACAGTTTTTTGGAATCGTAGACTCCTGTAGAATCATTAAAAAAAAATGTAATAGCAAATCTGAGGTCTGACCGCGTCTTTTAAATTAGAAAGTTTATATCGACGAGCACCGTTTGTCGGATGGCCAGAGGTCTCGATAAGAACTGTAATAAATTGTCTCAAACCGCTCGGATTTCCAGCGTTTCCATTTGCTCTCAAAAAGGACAAAGCAAAATGTATCGACAAAACTAAACTTCCATTAGACATATCTGTGTATAGAAAAAAGTCAATATTGGCATTCATCGGCCAAAAGCTGAATTCTAATTGTAGCGTAGAATGGAAAAACAAGAATCTCTGATGATGCGTCTGACACAAATATTCCTCACGTCAGAAAAGTGGAGAATTTAATCGCCGAGTAATGATACCTTCTAATCAATACCTTTTCAGCGCTAGAAAAATGTTGTTCATTAGATATCCAGAAATTATCAGCAGGATGTCCAAACCCATTGTCGTAACGAACCGATACGACAATTTTTTGGGTTTTGGTATGTTTCAAGGCTCAGATATTTTTCCTGGACAACTTGGGAGCTTAGATTTTGTTTTAACTATTCGGAAGGCAAAATACCTCCTCTGAACAATTTGGAAGCTTAGTGATCGCAAACTGAAAATTTGAGGTTTCAGAAGTAATTTATAAAAATTTAGGAGCTTCATTATTATTTTAAAAATGTACAAATCTCTAAATAGTTTTTGCAACAATATCAGGCCTTCAAATGCTATTTCAAAAATGATACTGTCTATTAATTTATAAACCCACATTTAAAAATAAAAAATATAATACCAAAGCAAGAAAAAGTAAATAAAAAAATCTTTAAAATCAAACCTGAAAAGGTTAAAAAAATGTTTTTTTTATATTTTTCTTTACAATTCTACCTGGTAAAACTAGAGTGTGATCGATTACACATTGGGGCCCCGGACGAGCAGGGTTACGAGGTTGCGCGAAGCGACGACGTCATTGGACGTTAAGGGCGATCAATACGGGGGAAAAGCATCAAAGGATTTCTCGGCCGTGTCAGGGCAGCCTACACACGTCGGTCGCCCCCATCCCATCGCCCCCTTAACCCGCTTTTCGATCGATGCACCCTGGACTTACTTTTCTTTGCAAAAAAAGAACAATCCACCGTTTTCAATGTTTCATCGAAAAAAAAGCGGGATTTATTATTTTGTTTTAATAATAAATGGCATTTTTGATGGACATGTAAAAATATAAAATATACATTTATCATGACGATTACTCGTTCCATTAAATATTACGTTACTTAAAAATAGTAAACTAAAAAACGAAGTTTTTTAGAATTAGTCGATTCAATTTGAAGATATAGCTTTTCTTTCTAAAAACGTTTTTCTGATTTGAATAAAAAGCTAATTTCTAAAAATCATTAAGTAATATATTTTTAAATTCAACTTTAATTTCTTATTTAATATTTGATTTTTTAAACTGAAAACAAAGATATCGTTTTTACGAAACAAAAAGCCACGTTTTCGTGCCGAAAATGACATTGCTTAAATATTTCAGAGATAATGAACGAGGTGATCAAGCAGAAGAAGAAAACGCCGGGGGTCGAATGGCGAATCTTGGTGGTCGATCAATTGGCGATGAGGATGGTGTCGGCCTGTTGCAAGATGCACGACATCAGCGCCCAGGGAATAACGTTGGTGGAGGACATAAACAAGAAGAGGGAACCTCTGAGCACGATGGAAGCGATTTATCTGATAACACCGTGCAATCCATCGGTCCAAAAGCTCATCGAGGATTTCAGCAATCCAACGAGAACGACGTACAAGGGTGCCCACGTTTATTTCACCGAAGGTACATTTCGGCCCTTTTTTGGAATTCCCCAAATCGAATTCCTCAAAAAAATGCTGTTTGAGTGAAAAACTGGGGAATGAAAGTGAGATCTTTCCCAACGTCGATTACTTCGTTCCGAAGCTCAAGCCTTTTCTCACTCATCTTTTCGTTTAATTTTTTATCCCGATTGAATTATAAAATCATTATTTATCGTTGAATTATGATTTATTTGATTGATCTATTATTATTTAATCAATAAATAATAATTATTTTATTCATTTATTGATTTTTCATATTTAATTAATTAATATTTAATTACTTAATCATAATTTCGATTAGTTGGTTTTTTTTTTTGGTTCGTTGAGTTCTCCTGTTTTTTGCAGCGTGCCCCGACGACTTGTTCAAAGAGTTGTGCCACTCGAGCGTAGCCAAATACATAAAGACACTCAAAGAAATCAACATCGCGTTCATACCGTACGAGGAGCAGGTAATCAACGTGACCAAAGGAAAAAAGAAAGCCCGGCTGAATTCGTAACGCTCGAGACCGAGACACTTTTACGTACAGCCCTCGAAACGACTGGAAATTCTAGGCTTGAAGTTCGCACCTAAAAAACTCAACGACCTTTTTTTCAATCCCTAAAACTACCATTTCAAAAAATATCTGAACAATTTTCGTACCTTAAATCTGCCAAAAACAATTTCAAGGGTTGTGAATCAAAATCAAAATCATTCAAAGTTCCAAGGATGCGAGCGTCATCCGAAATTTCGATGAGCTCGTTGAAGAAATTATGGAACAAAGAAAACGTCGATTTGCCATTTAGAGTCTTTGTGATGAGTCGTTTCAAGATCTGTACTCGAAACCTCGGTCCATCGTTTTTCTCTTTTGTGATCGTCTTCTTACTCGACTGTTTTTACGATCGATGGTGGCGGGCACGCACGCTGAAACTTCCTCTTCGCGATTCTCTCTTTCCTTTTTTTGTTTATTCACTTCACGCTCGTTTCTCCAGTTCCATTATCATCTTCGAAAAAATGGTAGGGGAAGTGCACTCAAGAATTGTTTTTTCTTGCAATTGAAAACGCTGAAATCTTCAAGCTTAATGATTTCATAACCTTCATTTTATGAGCAAAGAAAATATAAGAATTATTTTACAAATATTATTATTCAATTATCACTTAATATTAACAAGAAAAGAATCGTCGTTTGAAGTAGCCTCAAAATGAAAAAGTCTAACAGAAGAAATATAAAATATGTATAAAATTAGAAAAAAATGTGGCTTTAGAAAAACTCGAAACAGCCAATCATCCAATATTACGCAAATATCCTATATATAGTGCTTTTTCCCTAACATCCATCAAAAAACGTACACAAGAGCACAGAAAATAATTGTACTCGTCAGAATCATAAAAATCTTTTTAAAAAAAGTGTCCACCTTCTTCCGTGCACCAACTAACGACTGTGAAATAACGTTTAACCGCTTGCACTCGTCCAGTATGCCCGGAGGAGCTCTTCAATGAACTCTGCAAGTCCCTCGCTGCGAAAAAGATCAAAACCCTCAAAGAGATCAACATCGCGTTCCTGCCGTACGAGTCGCAGGTGAACGACCACTCGAACGTCATTTTACTTCGTTTACGAATTTCCTTCGATCAATCGCCAACAATCTTTCGTTCCTTTTTTGCAATCTCAGATCGTTTATTTTCTATATGAATTTTTAGAAGAATTTGTTTTCAACGTCGAACGTAATCTCATAGAAAATTCTTTTTGTGTTTGCTTTTTAAAAAAATGTATCTTTTGTGTTTGCTTTTAAAAATACAAAATAATTATGTTAATTAAAAATGTATGAAAATATTCCGAGAAAAAAGATCTGCTCGTGATGCAAAAAAAGTTATCCACCGAGAACGACGTCGATTTTTTATTTCACCCAGATGCTGTAGCCCTTCAATGCTTTAACAAAAAATCGATCGAAAGTCTCTTCCCTGTGTTGATCATCCGCTCGTTTTTTTCGCTATTCTTTCTTTTACTTAATGCGCACTTTAGCAAAAATGTTTTCACCACGTTCTGGCAGTTCACGAGATAAGATGCGTTCAGTTTTATTTTCTCATCTTCGATATTTCAATTTTTAACAGGTATTCTCGTTGGACTCGCGCGAAACGTTCGCCTGCATGTACAATCCTTCGTTCATAAATTTGCGGAACGCAAATATGGAACGTATCGCTGAGCAGATAGCAACCCTCTGCGCGACCCTCGGGGAATATCCGTCGGTCAGATATCGAAGGTAACACAGTCGTGGAGGATTTGAATTTTCGTTTAATTCCTGAAAAAACTCGTTTCTTTTTAATTTGCTTTGTAAACCAAAATCGATTGACTTTTTTGAAAATTTCAGTGACTTCGATCGAAACGTTGAATTGGCACAAATGGTGCAGCAAAAACTGGACGCGTACAAAGCGGACGAGCCAACGATGGGCGAGGGCCTCGAAAAGTCCCGTTCCCAACTTTTGATTCTCGATCGTGGTTTCGATTGCGTTTCCCCGATTCTTCACGAATTGACACTTCAAGCGATGGCGTACGATCTTTTGGAAATTGAAAACGACGTTTACAGGTATTCCAGGGGCGTTCGAAACGCATACAAAAGTCTTTGGATGAGTTTTGAAAAAATGGTTATATTCTTCATCCAGGTACGAAGCAACAGCTGGTCAAGCCGAGAAAGAAGTTCTACTCGACGAGAACGACGAACTCTGGGTCGACCTCCGACATCAGCACATCGCTGTTGTTTCCCAGTGAGTATTCCACGATACTCCCTAACGTTCCAACAAAAATTCCTCACGTAATAATACACTTTTCCTTCTTTTGAATATTAAATCCCTTCCTCGTCGCTCAGAAACGTAACGAAAAATCTGAAGAAGTTCACCGAGTCGAAGAGAATGCCCCAGGGTGACAAGCAGAGCATGAGGGATTTGTCGCAGATGATCAAAAAGATGCCCCAATATCAGAAGGAACTTAGCAAGTACGCGACCCACTTACATCTCGCCGAGGACTGCATGAAACGTTACCAGGGCAACGTCGACAAGCTGTGCAAAGTTGAACAGGTCAACGATAAAGAAACAACCGCTTTACGTATTCCTGCGCTTTTATTTCCACTCCTTATCTCCTGTATCTCGTACTATGATTCTTCACTTTGCTCATTTTCGATCCGATCTTAACGCATCGCTGCATCGCTTTTGCACGTATTTTCCATTCCACTTTTCCATCCTAGAAAAAATCTCCCAATACCCGGAATTTCCAAAATAGCATTTTGGGAAAATTGGACCAATTCCTCCCCAATTTTCCCGGATAAAATCGCACCTGGACACAGGGAAATTGAAGAAAAAACAATTTGGTATAAAAAAACTGTAAACTTTCGTTTTTAGGATTTGGCCATGGGCACCGATGCCGAGGGTGAACGCATCAAGGACCAAATGCGCAATATCACGCCGATCCTTCTCGATCAGACGGTCAACAATCTCGACAAATTGCGAATAATCGCGCTCTACGTTCTAAGCAAGAACGGGATTCAAGACGCTGATTTGAATAGGCTCGTTCATCACGCCCAAATTTCGGCCGACGACAAACAGACGATCGTTAACATAGCGCAGTTAGGCGTCAACGTTGTGGTCGAGGCAAGTTCCTTCTTCCAATAGAATAAGGCTTTTTTTGGATAAACCTCGATTTACGATTTTTTGTATTCGCCGTTTTCTTTTTTTTTTCCTACTGAACAGGGATCCCGCAAAAAGGGATACACGGTGCCGAGGAAGGAGAGAATCACCGAGCAGACTTATCAAATGAGCCGATGGACACCGGTAGTGAAGGACATAATGGAAGACTCGATCGAGGACAAACTGGACACGAAACACTTTCCGTTCTTGGCTGGTCGAACCGCCAGTACCGGTTATCACGCTCCCACGAGGTAACGTTCTTTCTCAATCAAGATACTGTCTCAATCGTTCTTTTTCTAACCCAAATAAACCCAAACTTAACACAATGAAATTCTTTCCCAACTTCTTCATCAACGAAGTTTGCTCCCTTTACTTCATTTCCGTTTTTCCTTTTTTTGTTCTTGAAAGCAAAAGACAAAATCAAAGATATTCGTAATCAGCATAAAATTTCCGATCAAAAGGACCCTTTTAAGAGTTCAAAAATGGAAAACAAACGAAAAAAAACGTCAGAAAAACAGCCTACAGAACGTTTTTCGAATTTTCCTAGTCTAATTGTCGACTTTCGGCAAAAACTCGGGCATATTCGTAATCAGCGGAAAATTTCCAATCAAATAGATCCTTTAAAAAGTTTAAAAACGGAAAAAAAATTTTTTTCGTCCTTCCGGGCCGTTTTGCCAGAATCGCAAAAATCACGATATTTCAAAAGGCCGTAGAGT
>JAPYZI010004502.1:0-13372 GCA_030523105.1 Ophioninae sp. A BG-2022a
GGAGAGAGAGTACTGAGTGAGAGAGTACTGAGTGAGAGGGTACTGAGTGAGAGGGTACTGAGTGAGAGCGTACTGAGTGAGAGAGTACTGAGTGAGAGAGTACTGAGTGAGAGAGTACTGAGTGAGAGAGTACTGAGTGAGAGAGTACTGAGTGAGAGAGTACCGAGTGAGAGAGTACTGAGTGAGAGAGTACCGAGTGAGAGAGTACTGAGTGAGAGAGTACTGAGAGAGAGGAGTACTGAGGGAGGGAGATAGAGTACTGTGAGAGAGAGAAATAGAGAAAGAGGGTACTGAGGGAGCGAGATTACCAAGGCATAGGGAAAGAATGAAAGGAAAAGAGGGGAGGACCGATAGGCAGAGGTAGACAGTTAAAGGGCGTGGGAGTGAGAACTCATTCTGGAAATAGGATAGGACAGAAGTCTAAGGTTCAAAGTTGAAATTTCACGCGCCATTGTTCGATCCACTATGGTGCTGGATATACGAAGAGGAGTTAGGGACATGTAGAAAGTGTGAGCTCACGACTACGGGAATATATCTTGGCTAGTGAATTACGATTTCAGATATCCGCGTTGTAAGACCCTATCTTCTTACCATCTTTGAAGATTCGCGCGTTAAGACTCTAATTCCAGCAACATACAGCACTCTGCTGATAACTGAGTGTATGAGGGCTTGAATTAAGGGGGAATCGTAGCGGTGTATCACCAAGACAGGTATGATACTTCGGCAGAATGTATACGGAATTGATACCGTTATCAGCGTTTGTTAAGATGGAGAACACCCTCACCTCCTCGTTCGCCGATCACGGTTTCCCACGTATTTCCTAAACGGATCTTCAGAATTGAAACAAATTTGACCGGGTGATCTCGAACTGATGGACGAACGGCTACCTTCTCCCCAAATTTCTCAAATTGCAACCCAAACAAACCCAAACAAACAGAGAACCCTCAAGCGCAGGTACGATGCCTTTCAAGGAATAGATCGAGTTTCTCTCAGCCTGTACAGCTTCATTAATCAACAGGAATTCTCAGCCGATAATTTTAACCTCCCGTGCCAACTGAGAACATTGAATATACAGGTGGTTCAGCTCTTCTAGCGAATAGACAGAGCGCCAACGTGGAACCTGCCACATTGGGCCGCTGAAGGAACGGAATACAGTAAAAAAAAATCAAAAACTGCTAAATGCGGATGAGTGGATTTTGTTTGGGTTTGGGTTTGTTTGGATTTGGGATTGTATGGGTTTGGGTTTGTTAGGATTTGGATTTGTTTGGGTTTGGGTTTGTTTGGATTTGGTTTTCCAACCCCACTCGGCCGCTAAATGTGGAAGGGTAGATTTGTTTGGGTTTGTTTGGGTTCTCCAATCGCACTCTTCCGCTAAACGTGGAGTAGTGTGATTCATTTGGTCGGATTTTGTTTGCTGTATGCGTAAGAGCAGGCATGTTTGGGTTTGTTTGGGTTTTCCAACCGCAGCCTTCCGCTAAATGTGGAACAGTCTGATTTGTTTGGGTTTGTTTAGATTTTCCATCCCTACTCCTCCTCTAAATGTGGAAGAGCAGGCTTGTTTGGGTTTGTCCGGGTTCTTCCGCTAAATACGGAAGAGTGGAGTTGACGAGGTGGATGAACAAGAGAAGCAGAAGCGATGGGAGAAGAAGGAAGGTCGGGAGGGATGTTAAGTTTGGGGGGAGGGAAACGTCCGTGGTATATGTGCTTATATATACGTAAGAGAAGGGAAGAGACCCGCATTCTCGGAGATTATCGTGCTCGCCATCAGCGTATCACGGCGTCACAGGGCAAGATTTATATGTAGAGTTTATTGTCGCTGAGTCCGCCCTACTGCGTTTTATGGATGTTTTTCAAAGGAGCGCTGCCGCCCGGTTGATCTATCGCGTGCGGGAACCCAGTCCTGATCCCCCTCCCAACCCCTCCTCCAAACTGCCACCCCGCCATGTCGTAGACGAGAGCTCTTCTTCTCTCTTGCTCTTACGTCAGCTTTGCGAGTGAACGTAGTCACCCTCCTCAATGGCACCCTGAACGACCTCACGTTCCACTACCCTGTGAGCTACGTTCGGCACTGTAGCACGATTCTACTAGGGTGATGGTCGTCGTGGTGGTTCTTCCTCGAGGGAGCCAAAAGTGGGCGAGAATGAGAAAGAAATCGTGGATTTCAGAGGGAGAGGGAAAAGAGCAGAGGGAATCCTTAATGAACGAGCCTAAACCAACGAAAGTGAGAATAACTTTTGTCTCAACCCTCCATCAGGGTCTCCAACCGGTCTTCGCAAAATCAGCCTGTCCGTATCCACCACCAAGAGAGGGTTGACAACCAACAGGGGTATCACCTCGTTCTACACATTAGCACGAGATTTATACTACAAAATCCTCAAACGATATCGCATTTACATTTTTCTCGCATCGCTATAAAACACCTGAATACCGCACTAACAACAATCGCACCAGGCATAGAATGTGCCAACTGTATTTCATGATCGGTTTCGCTCCGGGGCTTTGCTGTACCAGGCTCTTTGAACCAGGACCACTGGTCGAATCCAAACACAGGCTACTCGCCTCTACCCCCGGCCTAACCCTGGTACGTTCAGGCAGAGAACGACGAACGTTTCGTACCATCGTTAAACGACGCACCCAACAAACGATTTCGCGATATTTCGCCTGACACTTGTGTTATCGTTCTACCGTGGACAGTAGTCACCAAAAGTTTCGGATCGTCTGGAAAAATTATTGCGTTATCTATTGACGTAGAGATAGTACGGGAATTGGGGGTTCTGAAAAAAGATCTCTAAAGAAAAGCCAAAGTGTTAATGGTGATCATTTTCTTCTTTTAATACAAATTAAATTGATTTTTATTGTTAATTATTTGTTTCTTTTGTTTATTCGTTGTCCAAACAAACCCAAATTCAAACGAAACCCAATCTTCCGCATTTAGCACTTTTTGATTTTTTTTCTGTACTGTTTTCCTTCAGCAACCCAGTAAACTCATAAAATGGACACAATTCTTTATTATTCATGAATCAACATTTATAAAATATTTTTAAAGACGACTAGCGCAGTTTTGTGGAGAAAAAATAGCTCTATCGAATGAATATTATACACCAGTATAGTTTAGTTAAATACTAATTAGTTAACAAAGCCTGGTTTATCCAGTAACTCATCATTCGTTCTTCGCCAAATCAAAAAACCCGTTTCCGAGACCGTTGATGGTCCATCAACGTTCCAAAAGGTAGAAGCAGGATAAAACCGTTTCGGTAACTTTTCGGGACGTCCATAATTGACAAACTCATCGGACCAGGCTAAACGATCATTGGCCATTGTTGACATCATTAAATACCTGAGAAAGCGAGGGCCCTCCGGCTCGGTGCATCAAAGTGTGACACGTCTTGGAAACGTGCGAATGTGATAACCCGTAGGTTGTAGAAACGACAAGAGGTTTAAGCAGGATAGTACGGACAGCGGGTGTTGGAGGAGCGAGGGTGGGAGGGAGGGGGGTAGAGACATAAACACGTGAACAGAGGAGAGATACATGGCGGCAGTATGTTACACGTGTTACCAGCCGCCACGTACGGGTTACGTCCGGCAGTCAATCGCTCTAATACTCGAGTGTTCGTTCGCCAGCTAGTGGCTAACGGGTAGGAGAGTGCCGGTGCGTTACTACCCCTAGCTTGGCTACAACCAACACCCCCTTCTGTCTCGTTGTTGACGGCGGACTCGGTTCCGTTGGTACAGCCTGTTCGGTTCATCCACTTGCCATCTCGCTCTCCTCTTCGCTTCACTCTGCGCTCTCACCTCGCTTTCACGGTAGACCGTTTCACTCACTTTCCTCATCCTCCGAACCTCCACTCGCAACCTCCAGCCGTTTGGCCCGTACACGCGCCTCGCACGCTTACACCCCGACATCCAATCCTACTGTCCTCTTCTCCCTCCAGCCGGAGACTACATTGCCAAGTGATTACCTCCGCCTCATCCTGAACCAGCATCCGCCCTATCTCGTTCTATTTACCGTAGATCCTACGTTCCTGTACTAACGGATATATCCTAACGCCCTTATGTCACGATACTCTCTCACCCTCTTCCATTACTGATACTGCGTTACACACTGCTTTCGCACGTCCTACCACGTATCCTCTATTCCACTGTCTGGTGACGCTTCCAATTGACCCTGTCAACGATTAGTATATGCTAGCTTCATTGATACCGTGGAAACGGATTTATCTACCCAATTGTACACTGTTACGACCCGAGGATATTATTCAACTTCGCTACGAAGACTCGACACGGATATTACGTTGATGCTGGTGAGACTAGAACTAAATGTTTGGTGCAACTGATTCGTTCAGCGATGTGTTGAATTTTGGAGGAAGGTAGTCACTTTCTATTAGGTAAGAAGTGTGCTGGAGATTCGTTTTGGTATCGAGTTTTGTAAGTTTGGCAAAAGTTTGAGGGCGGGAGTGAATTTGAAGTGAACTACGAAATGGAAGTCTTTGGCAAGGGTTCTTTCTTCCGGAGCTCAGTGCTTCTTGTTCAATGCTGCGGATAGGTTTAGGTGATGAATTATATGTAACGTCGGAGACCATTAGTAGTGGTACTAAAGGTTTTTTTAAATGTAACCCAATTCAAATCCAAACCCAATACGAACCCAAACCCAATACAAATCCAAACCCAATACAAACCCAAACCCAATACAAATCCAAACCCAATACAAACCCAAACCCGAACAAACAAACCATGAAAAAAGCGTAAAACGTCAACAAAACTGTCGCGATGAAATCTGAACCAGATTTCATCGCAGATTTACTACCTCCTCGTGAGCGACGGTTAGTATTTTGAAAACTACGTAAAAAAGTACTAACGAAAAAAAAAAGGTCAAACGGCCAAAGGTAGCTCATCTAATTAAGAGTTTCGTTGTCAAGGAAATAAAGGCTGTAGCAATAGGTTCAAGAGCTATGAATGCGGGAGAGAGTAATCCTCACTCTGGGTAGCCTTATTATGCCTGTTTAACAAAGCTGAGCTGATTATATCAATAAATTAAGTAGAAGCGTCGAGCTGAGAGGTACGAATGGGTAGGTTGTACAGGAAGGTGGGGACTTCTGGAGATCTTCCTGTGTACCATATACAATTCCAGGATGCGCCCTCTCCGAGGGAATCCGGGAGTTGGGCAGCCGCGTACCCATACGGTCCAATATATAGTGTAGGTACCTGAAATACTATATAGTAGAATACTCGGTGGTGGTGGAGGGACCTGGCGAGAAGCTTTACCGAGGCGTACATCACGGCCGTCCAGGTCGCTCCGCCCTGAGTTATGCTCGACAATTATACCTATCTACCTCGCGGTGGGCGTTATTATCATATTATACCACGTTACTCCTCCCGCGGCACGCACGTGTATTCTATCACATGGACGTATATATAGGTTGCAGGTGTGCAGCGATATACGATCATGGAAGAAACAACGTCTGCGCGTACGGATACGTTGTGATAACTTCTTGAAGAACATGTGTCTAGGTATATACTCGCGGAATCACGCTACACAGTAGTGGCTTGGTTGGTGGGTTGCTCCAGATGTATCGGGATGGTCAACGAAATTTAACAATTTTAAGAAATCTCTGGGATTAGTGTTATTAAGAGGCAGCAACTGTGACGAAAATTCGACGCGACTGAGGCTCGCGTCGGTAAAACAGAATTGGCGCGAGATACGGATATCTACCGCGAGGCAACATTGTCGATAGCGTCAGGAAAGTCCTGACGGACTTCGTGTTTGAGTTTGTGTGAGTTTGGTTGAGTTTGTCGGGTTTTGTTGAGTTTCTTTGGAATTGGTTGAGTTTTTTTGGAATTGGTTGAGTTTTTTTGGGTTTGGTTGAGTTTTTTTGGAATTGGTTGAGTTTCTTTGGAAGTGGTTGAGTTTTTTTGGAATTGGTTGAGTTTTTTTTGGGTTTATTTGAGTTTGTTTGGGTTTGGTTGAGTTTGCTTGGGTTTCGTTGAGTTTGTTTGGCTTTGGTCGAGTTTTTTTTGGGGTTGTTTGAGTTTCTTTTGGGTTTGATTGAGTTTTTTTGGCTTTGGTTGAGTTTTTTTTGGGTTTGGTTGAGTTTTTTTAGGTTCCGTTGAGTTTTTTTTGGGTTTGGTTGAGTTTATTCAAGTTTCGTTGAGTTTGTTTGGGTTTCGTTCAGTTTTTTTTGGGGTTGTTTGAATTTGGTTGAGTTTGTTTATGTTTGTTTGGGTTTATTTGAGTTTGGTTGAGTTTTTTTTATTTTATTTTCTGATCTACAAAACTATGCTTATTGAATTTCTGAATAATTGAATTTTTTTATCACTTTTTAGGCTTAGAAATATAATATCTGGTCCATAATCCAATGTCTAAAATGCTTTTCGTATTTTCGTAAATATTTTGGACTTTGATAACGTCCCCGGCTGTTTCAGCAGTTTTTTTGGCTTCGATGAAAAGAAAAGAGGTGTAAAAAATGTTGCTTTTAATGTTCAATTTCTAAGCTTCAAATTAATTAACAATTAAATTTTTCAAAAAAACGATTAGCACAGTTTTGTCGAGAAAGAGACTTATCGAATGATTATTAAAACAAACCCAAACTTAAACCCAAACCCAAACAAACACTTTGTCAAACGGCAAAAAGATCGTTGTGAAAAAAAATCAAAGAACACTACGACCTCATTGCCCGATGTAATTGTTTTCTTCTTTTCACTGGTAACTCGTTTCAAAGTATCAGTAGCATCAACAAAGTCTGATAATCATTGGAAACGCTCGAACAATAAAGTTGCTCCAAATTAATTAACATGTCGACCCCGCGGCGCCGATTTCGCAATTCGTTCAGGGGGCAATGAAAACTTAACGCCGGAGCGCCTGCGAAACCAACATCGCTGCGTGGACGGAAAGTCTACTGCTAGTCTCAAGGGACAGGCGTCGCGCCCAGCGTGTTTAAAGTATTCGAATGGAACGAATAATAAAAGTTACTTTCCACTCGATCCAAATTCCGAAAATAAAAGTTTTCTTAAGAATACGTGAGAGTGTGATTTTTCCATTATTAATAATGGAAAAATCTTTTTTGCATTACTGATAAATATCAAACGACATTTTTTGAAGGTCGTGGGTACGGTTCAAATCTTGATGCTAAGTATTAGGTTGAGGTATAAGTTCGCAGCTTTTTTATATTTTCTTTTGTTTCACAATAATTTTTTTTTGCTGTTTAACGGAGTGTATAATGTTTATTCGATAGAAATCTTTCCGCTATACAAAAGTGAGCTAATTGTCTTTTTGAGAAACTTAATTTTTGGTTACTTTTAAGGCTTATCGTTAGGATCGTTGATCGTTACGAAAAGGGTCTTTATGTTACTTATTACCCAATATAAACCCAAACGAAACCAATACAAACTCAAACCCAGAACAAACCCAAACCCAAAACAAATGCAAACTCAAACCCAGAACAAATCCAAACCCAATACAAATCCAAACCCAATACAAATCCAAACCCAATACAAATCCAAACCCAATACAAATCCAAACCCAATACAAATCCAAACCCAATACAAACCTAAACTCAAACAAGCCCAATATAAACCTAAACCCAAACAAACCCAAACAAACCCAAACAAACCCAAACAAACCCAAACAAACCCAAACACATCCAAACCGAATACAAACCCAAACCCAATACAAACCTAAACTCAAACAAGCCCAATATAAACATAAACCCAAACAAACCCAAACAAACCCCATACAAACCCAAACCAAATATAAACTCAAAGCCAAACAAACCCAAAAACATCCAAACCAAATACAAACCCAAACCCAATACAAACCTAAACTCAAACAAGCCCAATATAAACCTAAAGCCAAACAAACCCAATAAAAACTCAAACCCAGAACAAATCCAAACCCAATACAAACCCAAACCAAATATAAACTCAAAGCCAAACAAACCCAAACACATCCAAACCAAATACAAACCCAAACCCAATACAAACCTAAACTCAAACAAGCCCAATACAAACTTAAACCCAAACAAACCCAAACCCAATGAAACCCGAAACAACAAAACTATGCAAAAAGGGGAAAAGGTCAACAAAACTGTCGTGATTAAATCAGTTTTATAAAAAATCCACTTCACACGTGTACACTAGCGTTTGACAAACGACTATGTAAACGTGTGATTCCCATTTTAGTACTTCATTTTTTATAATAATTCAACGCGTTCATATTAGCCCCACTCCTCGAATAATTATTTTCTCACAATAAATATTATTATGCTTAATTGTATTTCAATCGTATTTATCTATTTTCAAACTCGATAAATTTCGGATATACTTTTGACTAATCTCAGTTACATTTTCAAAATTCATAAAAATGACTTCGTTTTACCCAGTACATACCATACGGGGCTGAAACAAATTTCTGCTGATACGAATTTTTCCATATTGCTGGGAAAAAGGTTAGGGGGGTTTCTGATTCGATCGATCAGTGGACCGTTCGAAAATACCTGCAGCGGCGTTGAACGGGACAAGGGATGTGAAATCCTACGGCAATCGGAGGATCGTAGCCAGCAGCAACAGCAACGCTATGAACACGTTGCAGAAACGCGATGGTTCGGTAGTGATATCCTAGCACGCGGGGTTCCACTCCTCCCGTTTCTCTGCGCCGCCAACCGTTCCACCCCTTCCCCTCAGCCCTCCGACTCTGGCCCCCTCCTCCCTGAAAAATCCTTGAATTATGATAATGGCGGCGACATAATGCGATCCAATGAGGCAATCAAGGGGCGTCGGGAGGTTGACGATATCGATGTTCACGATGTGCTATTCCGCCAAACCCCTCTGCGTTGTCCATTCGTACACAGTATCGAGATTCTTGTATGCGTGTGGATATTATCGAGAATGTACAGGTTTGTCCAAAAGTATCAGGCATTTCGTAATCATGTAGGTATATGGAGATGTGACAGTGCTGGGGAAATATAAAAATATACGTTATTGTATAGTAAACATATATTAACCCAAACAAACCCAAACAATACGACACAAATCTAAACAAACACAAACAATTCCAAACAAACCCAATCATATCCCAACGTACCCAAACAAACACAAATAAACCCAAACAATTCCAAACAAACACAAATCCCAAACAAACGAAATAAACCAAACAAACACAAATCCCAAACAAACGAAATAAACCCAAACAAACCCAATCATATCCCAACGAACTCAAACAAACACAAATGAATCCACACAAACAAACCCAAACAAACACAAATAAACCCAAACAAACACAAACAAACCCAAACAAACACAAACAAACACAAACAAACCCAAACAAATACAAATAAACCCAAACATATCCCAACGAACCCAAACAAACACAAATAAACCCACACAAACAAACCCAAACATATCCCAACGAACCCAAACAAACACAAATAAACCCACACAAACCTAAACAAACCGAATCAAACACAAACAAACCAACACAAATCTAACCAAGCCAACACAAATCCAAACAAACCCAAACATATATAAACAAACATAAACAAACCCAAAGAACAGTCAGTATTTGATGTTGGAGAGATAAGATCACCCTAGTGGCTGAAAGGACATCGAAACCTTCACAATTTTTTCGAGCCCGTAATCGAAAGAATGAGAATTCTTTTTACAAGCATAATTCAATAAATATTTCGATAAAAAATTTTTTTTTACTATAATAATTCTGGAGTCGATTTAAATGTGTTGTTTTATTAAGAGAATTTCATACGTTTATAATTATATAGAGAAATATATCCAGGAAACCATTTATTTGTTTAATTAGTATTATGCAAATATAGAATTTTTTAAATTAGTTTTTAGACGATTTCGGCAAACCAAACTTTGAAATAATCTTTTGAAAAAGAGATGTAATTTTTTAAAAGATTAGAAGCAGGTGTCGAAAATGTTGCTTTTTATCTCCTGAATATTCCATTTCTAAGTTTTGAAAGTATTTAAAAAATGTATATTTTATAAGATATAATAAACCCAAAGAAACCCAAACAAAAGAAAATATAAAATAAAAAATAAAAAATAGAATATAAAATATGAAATGGAATATAAACTATTTTTATATTTAATATTTTATATTCTATTTTTTAATTTTTATTTTTTATTTTATATGTTCTTTTGTTTGGGTTTGTTTGTAAAAACTTATCCCCCAACCTAACAATTAGCTATCAACCGAATATTATAAACATTATCAAAAAGGGAAAAAAGGTCGTCGTAAAAGAAAAGAAAATATAAAAAAAAATACAAAAAAATATAATATAAGATATAAAATAAAAAATCCAAAATGCAATACAAAATACAAAATACAAATACAAAATACAAAAAATATAAAAACTTATTCCCCAACCTAACAATCAACCTATCAACCGAATATTATAAACTTTATCAAACAGCAGAATAAAAAATCGTTACTGAACAAAAGAAATACCCCCGAAAAAAAAGCTTCCACAGCGGGAAAAGATTTTTTTTGTTTTGCTGTTTCATAAGGTTTATAATATTCGGTTGATAGCTAATTGTTAGGTTGTGGAATAAGTTTTTATATTTTTGTGTTTTATTTGTATTTTATATTTTTTATTTTTTATTTTATATTTTTTATTTTTTATTTTTTTATTTTTATTTTATGTTTTATTTTATAACCGTCCAATGCCTCTTTCGAATAGACGATTGCAAAGGTTGCAAATATTAAGATAACTTTTGCACAAGTCTGTATGTGTGTATTGGAGTAGGTAGTCGAGGGATACTCGTAAGCGGTGAGGATATCGGTCGGAGGGAAGAGCTTCGACTGTGAGTACGACCAAAGTCACGCATCCTCGATCCTCGTATTAGTGTTACTGCCGTTAGGTACAAACGGGAGGCGAGTGAGTCCGAATAGTGAGGAGTGCAGTGCGCGTCCAGATTGAACGAGGTAACCTCCGACCACCGCGATCTATGTCCCGGACGATCCATAGTGCGTGTACAGAGGTGTAATTGCTGGTGGTGGACCAGCAGCCGTACCTCTAGGAGGCCCGTTTTCATCAATCAGCGACGTTTAATGCTAGCTCGCTTATGCTCCAACTGGGATGAGGAACTACCCTCCAATTACGCAATTGCTCGAACTCACGGATTTCTCGGACGATCCGGTAGCATATATTACGAGATCACGCGAGGATCTCCAATTTATCAATTGGTCATCAAACTCGTTGATGGATCGTCTCGGTTTTGAAATTTTCAAAAAATCGTTTTTTTTTTGCATTATCGTGTATTATACACTGTTATAAACATTCTGTTAAATTTTTTAATCCAAATTCAAATTGTTACGGTCGCTACAGCGTTTCTTGTAAAAAGGGAACGGTGCCGGATTACGCCGGATTACAATCTTTAAACGCGTTTTCCTCGGAACGGTGTTTTTCAAAACGGTGTCCACTCTCAAAGGAAGAGTTTTGAAGATATCTATTTCCAATATTGAGATGACGTTTTAAACGTCATTCTCTATCGCGTTGTGGAAGCTTTTTTTTAATCTTCCTATTTTTTTTTTTTTTTACGAAAAACTGTCGAAAAAACAGCTAAATTCGATACTTTTTGTTCGAACCGCCGCCATTTTGTGAATTTTTAAAAAAAAAACTCCATAGCGAGATAGCGACTCTCCTACAGATTAATAATCTTTTTGAAATATTTGTTTCACATCAAAATTGCGACCGCAATCGTGGACACCGTACAGGACCTTTTTTTTTAACGCGACGTTTCAACAATTTATTTAATTATTATATACTAAATAAATGAACGTAAAAAAAATCATTTTGTATTCGGCATGAATGTATTTATTTATAAAAAAAAAACTAGACCGATTAGCTCATTACAACATTAATAAAAAAATCGCGAAAATCAGTGATTTTTCGAAGGGTGACACGATTCTTTAAGAAAGATCTAAGGAATAATAAAATGAAGGGAAAAAGAATTGATTTCGTTAAATTTCTAGACCAGACTACTGCTTCAATTGTCTGAACGACACAACCCCAAATAGTGACGGTACTGGATGACCAAAAAGCCTGCATGACAATTTTTTCATAATTTCAATAACTCTGGCAATTTTTGCAATAACTATAATCGGTTTTCACGAGGTTATTGAGAAAAGTCTAAAGAATAATAAAACGAAGAAAAAGAATTGATTTCGTTAAATTTCTAGACCAGACTACTGCTTCAATAGTCTAAACGACACAACCCCAAATAGTGATGGTACTGGATGACCAAAAAGCCTGCATGACAATTTTTTCATAATTTCAATAACTCTGGCAATTTTTGCAATAACTATAAACGGTTTTCACGAGGTTATTGAGAAAAGTCTAAAGAATAATAAAACGATGAAAAAGAATTGATTTCGTCAAATTTCTAGACCGGACCATTGGCTCAAGTCTAGTCCTGTTAATCATCAATCTTGCCAATAGCCATTGAATGGTACACTTCGAAAACTATCGAACGAGTAACCATCCATCGTCAAGTGTACATGCTTGCGCAAGCGATACAATACAGAAGGACAACATCAGTTTCCTGAATCCCCTATCGTTTACGTAGTCCCCACTAATAATGTAGAACAGCACACAGCCCGGCTAGAATATACTACTGATGGGATAGGACAGTGGCAGGCGGGGAGTAGTTATGGGACCACGAGGATGTTAATGACCATAAACAAGCAATCACTGTAATCCGCCATGAGTCACTCCAGCTGTCTGCTTGGTTACATAGATAGGAGAAGCCATATGCCCTGTACTGACCGGGAGCTCCGCCGCCTATGGTCAGTTGGTTGGCTGACTGGCCACGCGTAGAAGTACACGTACCGAATTGTGCATCCTCGGTATACGTACATAGGTATATACCATTCGTCCAGATTCTGAGCGAATCCTCTATCCAATCCACGATATATATTAACATTCAACGTTTATTGTACTGATCTTGGTTATCATTGATTTCGTTGATTGGGTTTGTAATCAATGAGGATTGTCGATGTTTATACATTCGGGTAGTGGCTTTTTTTGGGTTTGGTTGGAGTTTGGTTGGGGTTTGGTTGGGTCATGGTGCTAATCGTGGTTATCATTGATTTCGTTGATTAGGTATGTAATCAATGATAATTGTCGATGTTTATAAATTTGGGTCGTGGCTTTTTTGGGTTTGGTTGGGGTTTGGTTGGGGTTTGGTTGGGGTTTGGTTGGGGTTTGATTGGGGTTTAGCTGGGACATGGTGCTAATCGTGGTTATCATTGATTTCGTTGATTAGGTTTGTAATCAATGATAATTGTCGATGTTTATAAATTTGGGTCGCGGCTTTTTTTGGGTTTGTTTGGGTTTGGTTGGGGTTTGGTTGGGGTTTG
>JAPYZI010004503.1:0-13369 GCA_030523105.1 Ophioninae sp. A BG-2022a
CTTTCAAAAAAGTTACTATACGCTAAAGGTTGTGAGTTTAACGTATGACAAGCATTACTACACATTATCATCGAGAACGAGACGCGTAGTATAATTATCTATAATGTGGGTGATATCTTTTCATACCCGATGTGAATTGAAAAAGAAAGTGCTTCATCTGCAAATCTACAATTTTCTTTTTTCCCTCCATTTAGTTAAGATTTCGAGAACCGAGGTTAAATGTCGCCGAGCCCTCGTTTTCTTGATTCTATTGTACGCGTCGATTTTTTAAATTTTAGGCCTGTCGATAATTTGCAAACTTTTCAGCTCTGAGCGTGCTTTTTACGCGGGTGAAGTCTTTTGCTCCCTCTTTTTTTTCCCTCTCCACCCCGTTTTGCCTCTTTATCTGAAGAGACCAAAAGACAGAAGAGTGAGGGAGGGGGAGGGCACAAGTTGATTTCGCACAAACGGTAAGAGAGTGCACGCGCCGTGCATAAAAGGACAGCGTGTGTGATAACGGTACCAGCTGTTAAACGTTGCGTTATTCCGTCAAATGAAATCTCCGTGACCATGAACCCCCCCCCCCCTCCTCCATCGCCTCCGGGCTCACCGTGCATTTTCTACTCTCTTTGCTCTTTTTTCTGTGTACACGTATGGGCTAAAAAAAATTCAATGTGCATGGATATGTACATATGGAAGGTGCGAGAAAATCTTCGTAAATTTCGTAACGAGAAAAAAAGTAACACTAGTGGCCAAACGGAAATGATGGGAAATTTTGGTGATTAGGGATGGTAATCCTTGATAGAACGAATCGTTTATTTATTTTTTTTGATTATTCATTGAATTATTGTTTAAGAGAATTATTTTTATTTTATTCAAATATATTAATTGTTTTTTATTTATTGAAAAATGCGGATTATTTTTAATTTATGATGAAATATGAATGTTTTTTTATTTCATATGAATAATTTACTAGTTATAAACATATGAATAATGACTTAGCTGGGTTTATTCGTGTTTTTTCAAAAACCTATGGGGTCTCCCTATGGTGATCGAAAACATTGATGGTTTCGGCAACAAATCGTTCTTCCCTCTCTTCAACCTTTATTCCTGTCTCCTCCCTCCCATTCCCTCCTCCCTTCACTCCCAAGATTCGCTGCTGGTCGACAAGCGAGGATACGGTCACCCTCGCATTTACGACGGCCAAACTTTACTGCGTCTGTACCTCTGAGAAAGAAATGAAGGCCCACTCGAGTGGAGAATGTGAATGTGAGTGAAACCACAACGGGAGGAATTAGCAATTGTAATGTTATAAAAGGCGTACCAGAGCCGCGCGAAGACCGACAGGAAGGGCAAGGAAAAAAAGTTTTTGCGAAATTTACGGGGGTGGGAAGAGCAAAAAGGATAAAAACCGTTAAGTAAAATTGTATCCAAGGAAGTAGGACGTAGATGGGAGGGACGAATTGGAAGAAATCATGAATAAAATAATATAAATAAATATAGATATATCCAATTATGAATCACCCTGTACATTTTCTATTCGGACAAAAGATCAAATATCTTGGCGATAAAAATTCGTAAACCTATTTACCAAACGGGGTTTTCAAGAGAATGATTTCAGCTTAATTCTAATTTTGTCATTTACATTTTTGTGATTTCTTTATAGCTAGTACATAAATTTGAAAATTCCATATTACCACGATTGTTGTCCTTTGAAAAATCGTGTTCTAGGCTTTAAAAAAATAATCATTTTAACGTTTAGTGATGAAAGTCTTTGAAGAATTCATCGTTAGCTTTAGTTTCGTTTATCAGTCTTTTATTATTATTATTATCATTATTATTATTATTATTATTATCCGAAATAAAAAATTCGAAAAAATCCTCGAACCGTAAAGCACCCAGCCGTTCAATAAAAAAAATAATTAAAAAAAATTGCATATATTTTTGATACCGAAGGGCATTGTACAATACAAAAAGTTATTCAAAAAAGACAGAGCCCGAGATGGAGAGAGGGAGGAAAAGAAAGAAAAAAAAAACTCGTTTCTTCGCTACGGTCCTTCGAGAGAGTCTTTTACTCCGTCGTAAGGTGAATTGTGGGTCGAGTTAATAAGCCGGGGCATTGTGATTTTTAATATCGCGGTGTGTCGCAGTTCTCGTTTTTCACTCATGGCCTCATCCTCCTCCTCCTTCCCCCGCCCCCACCTCTTTTCTTCGGCGCACTCGCTTCTTTTTCTTCCGCGTCCTCTTTCGTCCACGTTGCTCCTCCGTGTATAAAAATACACACGCACACGTGTAACTTCGTCTCCACCCACGCTTATGCCACGAACAAAAAAATTAGGGGGAATAAAAGGTGAACAAAAAATGGTAAAAATAAAATGAGGAAAAAAAAGATGGCGCGAGGAGTGGGGGAGGGGGGGGGCGCAAAACCTCGAAGTCCCGGTGCAACGCGTGAACGATCTTGGTGGAGACTTTCGAGGTTTCTCGACAAGACCCTTTTCAAGCCCAAACTTCCTTCGGACCGCGGAGAAACGCGCAAAAAACGTCTCCCCCCCCCTCCCCGCTCGCTCTCGCACGGCCAACTCGGACGCTCCGGGGATCGTAAAATTTCCGATTTAAAAGAGAGATTAATCGATACCCAACGATTTTTATCGCGTGGTATAACCCTAACGCTCGTATTCCACGTATTCGCCTCGGTTGTACTTTTTGGGCGCACACTCCGTACCGCTTCGAGTTTGCGCGCGCAACAAAACGAGGGGTCCCGTCCCTCTCGTTAAATGCGGAAAGATGCTTTTCGTGAGATTTCGTGGCTCGATTCTTTTGTGTTTTATGCAGCCACGTATTCACTCGTTACCCCGGGCGCACGCGAAAGAATTATTTTTCGGAGCTTCGAGCAACGGGATTTTTTTTTCGAATTTTCACGCGTGTCTTCCAATTTGAGGAAGGGTGGGGATGATTCAGAAATTTTTGAAAATTGATTTTCCGGATTTCGTTCGGAGTTCGGGGTGCTCAGTGATTTTGCAGAATTTGGAAAAATCATGGATCGAGGTTTTTTTTTTTGATATGATGAATTATTACAATTTGGGATTATTTTTGATTTATTAAAAACTCCGAATTATTTGTGATTCGGACAAATAAGTACATAAACAAATAAATAAACGAACAAATAAATAAACGAACAAATAAATAAATGAACAAATAAATAACTGAACAATTAAATACCTGCACAAATAAGTAACTGAACAACGACGTAGAGTCCGGAAGAAGAACAGACCGCATACTTTCGTCCCTGGACTGGAAGCCATCAGGAGTCTCGTCATTAGAAGTGCATTCCAGTTGCATAAGCAAGGCGGACGTTTTGATCGTGGAGAGTCATCGGGGGAACTCTGCTCGGACGACTGGACGACGGTTATAAGAAGAAATAAAGTTTGCCGAGGGGGTTAGGGGGGTGGGGTGGGGTGGTCCGAGGAGGTTGATCGCGGGGGAGGCTCGGAGGGAATGAGGATGCGAGGAGAAGGCCCACAGGTTGACCCGGCGAAAGGGCCTTCTCTTCCACGGGGTAGACCCAGCCGTGTGGTCCGGTCGTGACCCAACCTGTCGAGATCGAACGGGTCCCTATAGGTGTTTGCCCCAGAGAGAGAGAGAAAGAAAGAGAGAGAGAGAGAGAGAGAGAGAGACGGATAAACAGACGTCTTCCATGGAGACAGGGCCCGAGTGAGAAAGCGAGAAAAGGAGAGAAGAACCGGAGAAACTGTGGACTGCACTCTCTGGGCACAGAAGAGTCTTCTCTCGAACGAGCGCGTCGTGTGCGCCGAGCACCATATCTTGCTCACCTCACCGAGAGATTACCGATCGTTAGTCACTTCCCTTCCGAGCTCTCTCACTCTCTTTCTCCTTATTTCTCGACTCGCCAGTGTCGAGGAACGCGATCCAGCTCGCCATTAGGCGTCACGAACTCGGCTATACATATATACCGATATATATATAAACAAGGATAAAGGCATATACACTGGTAGATAAAAACATAACAAACAAATATATACGAAAAAAGTCAATGGAAATTCTGATGTTTTTTTTTTTTTTCATTTTTCTTTCAATTTTTCGGGGGGGAAAACAATGTTTGCGGTTTTTTTTTTTTGGTATTGTTTTTTTAAGGGGGCTGGGGGAAATTAACGGTTTTTGTTTCATTTTATTTTAATTTATTTTTCGAAATTATTTCGTAAATTTTCATTTGTTTTTGCTTTATCGGAAATTTCCAGCTTGTACAAATGTTTATTTATTTTTTTCTTTAATGTAACATTTTCATTTGTACACATTTTTCTCGATATCTTTTTCACGTCTCCTTCGTAATAAATATTTCCAGTCGATCAATTTTTTTCTTCCGCGCTTCCTATCAACAATCGAGCTATTTGACTTATTTAATTTTCATGAATTTTCTCTTCTTACAAATTTCCATTAATTTAAACATTTTTCTTTTCATTTTCATCGATACTTTTTTCAAATTTCGTAGGTAATAAATATTTTCAATTAATCAATAACCCCTCCTCGTCGATTTCTATCCATCAGTCGATATCTACCGCTTCGCTCCCCCTAAATTCCTCGTTTCGGTATAACAATTGAACTGTTACATAGTCGAACGGCCGTGCCCAATTTGAGTCGTGATTTATTCATGAGCGATTCGTTGATCGATGAAAGAACGATTTTTCAAAGTGTTGCAGGTTATACTGACGGATAAAAAATACGAAAAACGAGGACAAGGGTGAGGAGAAACGCGCTCCCAGTGAAACTTGAACTGGACGCTGTCGAGGTGGTAAAGACTGACGACGACGCCCCCCCCCCCCTGTTCCTACTCAGACCCCCCTTGTACCAGCTCCCGATCAAATAAATCTCACTCGCGCCACTTTCGACGAGCCGTCAAACTTTCACGGCAAACGTTACTCCGAGGGTTTCTTTTAGATGATGAGTAGGTACGTGCTGGGGTGCGCTATAAGTGAGTGCATTCATCATTTGGATTGGGAAGAGTTAACGATTTCCAGATTCCTCGTGCGTCGTCGTACGAAATGATAAATAAGAAAGAAAAACGTATTTCGTTGCAATAATCGATCTCGTATAACGGGATACTTGCTATTGAATATTTCGAAAATTCGATAAATTGCCAGTTTTTGAATGAAAATGTGTAAATGTTTGACGATATGGAAAGGTCTGATTTCGGAAGAATAGAAAATCTGACAAAGTGGACTTTGTTTGAAAAAAAATGGGAAATAGATAAATTTTAGTCATTTTTCATGTTACTTTTGTTTACATGTTTAATTTAGTATGAAATTTTTTTCAGCTAATTTATGGTTTTTCGATTGATCACAATTTTCCTGTATTTTAACTGTTTTATTCTCTTTTATTTATTGATTCAATTATAATGGTTCTGGTACAGTTTATCATAGTTTTAATGTCATTCAATTTTTCTATCCAATTCAACGTTTTTATTTAATTTGATTTCTCCGTTCAATTTATTTATTCTACGATTCGATTTTTCATTACATCGGTTTTTCCTAGTCAGGTTTTTCGTATGATTCAATAATCTCGTTCAATTCAATAATTCCGTTAAACAAGATATTTCCGTTAACTTCAATTTTGTAATAAACTTCAGTTAAAGAAAAAAACCCTTGTCAGTGCGAAGTTTTCGTTCAATGTGTTGAAAAAAAAACTTCAATGTTTCTTAAAACTTCAAACTTTTCATTCAAAGTTTTTAAATTAATTATGCAATTTGGAAGTTGACTCTTCTCAATTAAGGGCACGATGAACATTACCACGTGACACGCGAGTGCGGGAGAGATAGTCGAAACGTTTAAAATCGCGATTTCTCAAGAATGAAACGTTTTCATCCGAAATGGCGACCGGGGGGCCCTCGGTGCCATCGTCCCAAATGCACACGACAAATTTCGTACCTTTCGGTTCAACCGTTTGAGAGAATAGTCGTTTCAAAATTTCGAAGCGAACGGAGAAGCGTGTTCGTCATCGAGACGAACTTGGCGAATCAAGTACTTCCGTACAATTTCTTTTGTTCGTAATTTCTCGAATACGAGATTTCTGAAGGCCAGGAATACTCGACGAATGCCCCGGGTGGAACGGAAAATACGGTAGCGGTGATCGTGGGTGCGCCCGGGCGTCGGCGTACGAAACGAGATCAATGAATCATTAGTAACCCCCGCGCTCGGGCGCGGTAAGGTTGCAACAAGGAACGAGCGGGGTACGTTATACCTATCGGGTTGTTACATTGGCTGCTGCACTCGGTGCATTGTGCCGAAGCGTTATACGACGGAAAGTACTCTTTATGTGTATCGGGTCACTCGCCAGGGAGCTCCGCGTGGAGCTGCGTCCTGTCGGCCAACATAAATTAACGTTGCTCGCCATAATTCAACGATGGACAGCTCGATCGACGAAACGACTCCGAGTATCTCGTTACCGAGTTATCCTCTCTGTAGAGGGTGCCCCGACGCGAGTGTCGCGTCCTGCGACCTGATAAACTGCGATTCGAAAATTCTTCAAGCGAAAGTTGAGTTTTTGACTTCAGAAATAAAAAAAAAAGAACAATCGGTTTTGGAACACCGGAAATTCGAAATACGAAGTGAGGAAGAGGCTTCGAGGTGACTTTTTAAAATTCATTTTTCTCGGAGATGAAGAACATTTTGGGAAAAAGAACAACGTTTAATTATACTCCGGAGACTTCTCTAGAGCCTACTTCTTTCGTTTTTTGACAAATATGCAATGATTGATGAGAGAAATTAATTCGAATATATATTCTCCTTTCACTCTCGACCGACAGTTCTAGATAATTCGACTTTTGTATAAGCTTTGTTTTAGAAGTATGTAAAATCGAAATCTATCAATTTTGAACTAAGCGTGTTGAAATGTGCCTAAAAAAGCGAACTTTTTTTAAAAATCGGTCGACAATTCATTTTTTTTTTTCATCTTCCAACATAGCAGCTCTCCATCAGTTGAACGAGCATTGAAAAAAATAAATTCACATTTTTTTTTGTGAAACTCGAAATCACGGTCCTTTGACCTTCGATGGTACATCAAAGATCAAATGGAAAAATCTTTTTTCGTCTTTCCGAAAAATGATAAAAAATTCAATTTAAAGTATTTGAGATATCGATTTTTCGATACTTCGAACGGGACACCCTGTACATCTATAGACACATGTACACCCTCACTTTTTGCCGGATATATCGATGAAAATCAGAAAGGCCCAACTTTCGTGCTCTACGAATGACAAATTTTTCGAGTTAGGGCCTTAAACGTCCTGCCGGACGTATGCGCAACGTTATCTCGCGTATCACTCGCGATCGATGCAATAATCGCGCGTGGTCGGGGCCGATTTATTTATCGGGCAAATTTTCATCGATCCACGAGCCTGCGAAGAATTTCACGCTCCAGAGGAGAGGAGAAACGAGCATGGGATTATCGGTAAGAAAATCACAATGATAAGAGCCGGTGTGCGATACCGAGATCGCAAATTGCATTGACACTTTGATCGTTCATTGTTTTCGATCGTCGGTCAATGAGTGGATTGTCGTCGAGCTGTAAGTCGCGGTGCAATCAAACGATTTTTTTAAATTCGTTGCTGGAATTAAGAAACGATACGAGGAATTAAAAGTTCCTGTCAATTTTATTATTTGATGAATTAAAATTAATTAATTAGATTTTTTTTAAGACTTTTACATAAAAGAAAAAAAGAACATTGAATTAAGGTCAAAGAAAATTAATTAGTTAAAGAATTAAACGAAAGAAAAACACAAGATTATTGTATAATTGAATCAAAGTAATGCTGCATCAAAAATATTATTGATTTATGTGAAAAAAAATGTATTTTAAAAAAGTACTCAAATTTATTTAAGAAAATAAAAGTAAAGCAAAAAATATTCAAACTGAAAATCCCAAAAATATTATATGAATTCTGGAATTGCTCTGTTAGAAAAAAATTCTTCAAAATGCGAGAAATATAGTTAAACAAGCGGATTAAAAAAATAATAATTTAAAAATCTGATAAAAATAATGAAATCTTCCGACACGAAAAATAATTTAAAAAACGGGAGAAAGCGAGGGAGAGAAAAAGAGAGGAATTTGACGGTAAGGGAATGAGTCAAGAGTGGGACGGTCTTTGGTTGATGCACGCAATCCCCCCCTCACCAATCCCTGGCCGCATCAAAATTCCCCTTCTCGGCTTCGCCAACGCGGGATTGAAGAAAGATCTTCTCTCACGCACACACGCACACGCACTTTTATAATCGTCGCTCGTATTAACCCACTTGCCGAGGCGTCACTCCGGGCACGCGCGCATTCTCTCTCTCTCTCTCTCTCTCTCTTGCACAAACTCTCGTTCCTCCCGTTCCACGAGTGCGCACGAGACGAAGCGTGAGAACACACCGTTACGCGCATGCGCGGACAAACTCATTTATCGGCGTTGATACGAAGATCGGACCAATCGCTCGCGAGGTTCCCGTGATAAGCTCGCTGATTTGTGTACGCGATTAAGGGGGTGGGGGGACCTTAAGGAAAATGCGCGAAACGCTTTGCTGGCGACACTTGAAGCGTACGTATCCAGATGGAGACAACGACGGATGATGATGATGATTTATTACGCCCAAGTGTAATATACTTTCGGGTAAGACAGAAAAATGAAGATAACAACGTAATATAATATAGTAAATAATACACGATCAAAAACAGTGGTGATAATAATGAAAATAACAATGATAACTAAATAAAATATAATGTAAAATAAAATTAGCTAAAATAACAATAATGAAAATGTTACCTATAATACTGATAATAATAATAACAATAACAACGATGATAATGGAAATAATAACAATAAAAAATAAAATAAAAAATATAATGATATATTTAAAAATATAATTATATATTTCAAGGCAATTTCGCCCGCGTTAAACGGGGAAATTCCGTTAAACACCTGAACAATGAGAGAGGAAAAACATAGCATGATTCAAGATTTAAACGAAAATAAATGAAAATATTGTAGAAATTAAAATAAAAGGAAATATTAGTATGACGGCTATTCGGGAATCCCCCGTCCCCTCTTTATATTGCATTTTAAAAATTTATTTTGCTTTTTTGTATTTTTTACATTACTTTGGTTATTATCTTGTAAAACTTTTGTTTTTATATTATTTATATTACTTTGTTTTTTCCGAATTGCCCGAAGGTTTTTTTTCACTGGGACACAATAAAATTTATCATCTTCATCATCATCATCTCATTATCCAGGAGGTACTCGTGCAACTCTTTTTTGAAAATAATAAGCGATTCCTTGTTTTCAAGAATCGTAGGAGAGCATGCTAAAGACAGTGAGAGAGAGAGAGAGAGAGAGAGAGAGAGAGCTAGAAGAGTTATGAGGAAGTGGAAAATATCTAAATAGCTATAAAATTATTCAAAATTGAATCATCAGGAAATAAAAAATTCGATGAATTTTCAAACCCAACCCTCGTTCGTATAAATTTGTTTACAGTTCGTCCCAATTATAAAATCAAATGAGAATTCAAAAAATGGTAATTCTTGGATGAAAGAAAAAATAATTGGCAAAGAATTTGTTGATTATCACCGATTCGAAGACATTTTGTTTCCGGTATTTTATTTATATATTCAATAAATGCAGAACTGAGTTCGAGATTTCCGGATAATTCCAATTTATTTTTGCTTCCAATAATTGGCAGTCAAATGGAGGAATATTTTTTCTTGTTATTCCTACAGCTCGGATATACGTTGATTTCCTTCAGTCAGTCAAATTGGCGGTGATCAGCCACGAGAAAAAACAAAAGTTTTGACCTTCGAACGAAAAAGGACATGTTTTCTTTTTGTACGTAATTTCGAGTGGACGAAAATTGACACCGCGAAAAAAAAAGGTCATAAAAGGTCCCTTGCGACGCGAGAAACGCGAGATTCCACTTTTGGGTTCTTCGAGTTTCCAGCGGTATCAGGTAAAGTGTTGCGTTGAGTGGACGGAGTTTCAAAGAGGGTGACCTGGTTCATGTCACACAAGTGCGCATCGACTCGTGTGGCTGGAAAAAAAAAGAATCGACAGGGTCAAATCACGAATACTTCACTCCCCTTAAAGTCGACCTTTTCGTTCCGGGAGTTTCCTCAACTCTCGATCCACGCCCTTCACCCTCACAAGTACTTTCGAGTATTTTTCAGTTCCAGTAAATTCCCTATGTATCAAGGGTCACTACGGATTCGTTAAATAATTTTCGCTGGAAATCTTGAAAGACTCGGAAAGTCGCGAGTTTCGAATTTCTCAGGTTTCATGAATAAGTAGAACAGCAAAGATTTCTTTCCCTGGAATTTCCAGAATTCAATCAGTTTTGGTTCTTGATTAAACAAAAATTAAACATCAAACATTGAATATTGAACAAACAGATTTTAATATTATTTTTGTTTAACAAACGATCGTTTCATATTTTTATTTCGTATTAGGATTCGATTAATTATTTTACTTTACAAATTTCGAATATTTATTTTTCATATTTTCGTTTGAATACTTTCGATTGTTTTGATTAATTTACTCATTATCTTTTGCAGAGTTTATTCATTATAAACCAACATTTATAATAAAATTAACAAACTCTGTAAAGTATAATAAGTAAGTAAATCAAAACAATCAAATTTATTCAAACAATAAGTAATTATTGATTCATTAATTGTACGAATAAATTGTTTCTATTAAAAAATAATAATTGAATTATTACATAATTAAAAAATTATTAAATATAAATAATAAATAATCATTATTTATTTATCGTCCTCATTTATTTATCGAATAGTTTTGTACTTTCGCTATTTGATTTTTCATCATGCTGAATTATTTTTATTTAATCTATACACTAATAATAATTCAATTTTTTAGATCAAGTCCATTTTTTTATTAAATATTTATTCAAATATATAGGGATTGTTTTTGATTTGCGAATGACGAGGATCGTCTTCCTCCGGGAGGGGACTTTCCTCTTGGCCGGTTGACGATCGAGTAAAGTGTTCGACCGCGCGGCAAAAGCTCCGGCGAAGTGAAAACGCGTCTCGTCCGGCTTGAGAGTGTCGTGAGAGGACACACGAGAGGACCACCTACGCGTTTCAACGTTAGTGCCACACCTCGGATAATGACGCGAGGCGAATCCTCACGTGTTCGTATGCGCCGGTGAGTATAACCGCGTCGAGAATTTTGCCGATTCTCCCAAGCACACCACACCTGATGATGACCGGTTGGCGCAGTCGGATTGCCCAGTTTGTTCATCCAAACCCGTCGAATCGTCGCACACCCCGCACGCCCGAGGCGCACTTGGAATCACAATCGTAGAAACCATCATTATTATTTTTGTCATTCCCATACCCTCGTGTCATTTCAATCTCTTTTATACCTGCCCTCTTTTACATTTCTATTGTTATTGCTTTGTTTTTCGTAACTCTTTGAAAAATCGTTTGCACGTTAACGTCAAATTAATTTAATTGATGGGGACACGAGCTCGAAAATTTGTATGTGTTGACTATTTCCTGTTCAACTGAAAATCTTTCCGCTAGCCATGTTTTGAGCTACTGGTTTCAGATGTTTTGGGATGTTTGGAATTTTCAATGTTTTGGAATTTGTTTTTGATTTTTGAATGTTTGGAATGGAATTTATAATGGGCATTTAGATTTTGGAATGAAATTTTATTTGAAATGTTTTGGAATTTATTTTAGATTATTTTTGAATTTTTCAAATCCTTTCGAAGAATTTTTCAGAAATCTTTCGATTTTATAAGAATTTTACATATCTTTAAATAACGTTTAAAATCTTTCCCAGACTTCCAGATTCATCGAACAAAACTTTCCCAAAGTCCTCCAAAAAGCTTGTATTTTTTTTCTCTCTCTTCAGATTTCTCTTTCTCCATTGTAAATCAAGTGTAATTAATTGAAATGAATTTCTCGGTGATTTCCAGTCAATTTTTTCTTTTGTTTCTTCCAACCGATGTTAATTCTTTGGGGAAAAACTTACGGGGTGTATCTGTCAAAGGAATTCTTTTTGAGGTGTCGGTGTCTTTTCCACTGTGCTCGCCATCTGTTGATCCAGTTTTTTTTAAGAGCAAAGAAGAAGCCGCTTCGAGATGGATGCGAACAGGTAACCGAGGGGTGGCGAGGGAGAACGAAAAGGGGTGAGATTGAAAAATGCAAACCTAATTTCTCCTCCGTTCTCCACGATTTATTACCTCCAATTATTTTTCTTCTTCGTTTTTATTATTATTATTATTATTATATTTATTAACTCCGTGGTTTTTTTCTTTCTCTTTTTGGATTTCTCTGATCACGCCGAAACCTAAATTTTCCATGGCCTCTGGCACTTTTGGATACGCTCTTTCGTGTCGACGAAGAATTTTTAAGGTGATGAAAAAAGCGGTTTAAGAGGTAACCCAACAATTTTTAGGGGATTAATCAGCGTCGAAATTAATTAGCTTGGTATGATGGGGCTCAGGATCGTTTCGGAGTTTGATGGATGCAGGTGCATTTGTCCCACTTGACAAGCTAAGGAGTGTGTCATTAACCTCGCGTGTCTTCGTTCCCTGCCCCCCAGCTGTTCATTTTCGAGACATTCGACTTTGAGGACAGTCCCCATAGCAGTCTATTTTCCTTACACGAACACCATTGTGTAAACTCTGGCGTATCTGAAATTAAAAATTTACGACTAGGACGAAAAAAAAAATTAAAATGTTAAGGAACGTCCTTGAAACAGCCAGATATTGATAGATAAAGTTTCATAGGTACAGTGGGTTTGCAACGTACTTTGTTGCTTTTCTTTCGGATCAATAAATCAAATTTTCCATTCTTTACATGGGAATAACATTTTTTTATTTTTTTATATTTTGTTTAAAGATCGATCGTTTTATATTTATCTAGTATTTTTTAAATTTCTTATATGTTATCAGTATTTTTATAGCCAATCACACTTATCAGGATTGCGTGATAATTGGGACAGTCGATCATTTACATAATTCTGAGAAGTCTGATTTTAATAGCCAATTATTTACATATTTCTGATCAATTTTATTATTCTGATTATTCTGATAAGTCTGACAATTCTGATGATTTTAATAAATCTATTAATTATTTAAATTTAAATTATTACGATAATTCGTATATTTTTCATAATTCAAATAATTCTTATAAAGTGCGTTTTGGCACAAGTGGCACATTTTTCAAAATAATCATCAATTTACGGTAATAATATCAATCGAGATTTCAATGGAATGCGAAGGAAAAAAAACGTTCCCATACGATACAGGAATGCTCGTAGCACGAGGAATCCCAAAAACGATATATATATATATATATATATATATATATATATATA
>JAPYZI010004504.1:0-23454 GCA_030523105.1 Ophioninae sp. A BG-2022a
TTTTTGCGATTTTTCAAGTGGACTTTCCGGGAAAACTATAAGAGATATCGATACGAATCCAACGCCATTGTTTAAGTTAGGCAAAAACCTTTTCTAAACCCACCCAACGAATCTCCGTTGCGCAAAAGAAGCTCACTCTACGACCTTTTGAAATATCGTGATTTTCGAGATTCCGGAAAAGTGGCCGGGGGAAGTCGAAATATTTTTTTTCCGTTTTAAAAGTATTAAAAGGGTCTATTTAATCGAAAATTTTCTGCTGATTACGAATATGCCCGAGTTTTTGCCGAAAGTGCAAAATAAAACTAGGAAAATGCAAAAAACTTTTATAGAATATCTTTTAGCTATCGTCGAGGCGGAGGTTACGAATTCGCGCAGTGAATAAGTGACAAATGACATGTAAAAAAATATATTGATACTTCGAAAGGATGCAAGCGCAATCGGTAAGAACGGAGAATGCGAGCCGCTGCGCCGCCAGTGAGAAAATCGTTGAACTGAATTTTCTTGATGGTCGATAAGATTTTGAGCTCTGGTGGTAAAACCATTTGAGAAACATTGCGGAGAAATTGGTAAAAACCAATTATTTCGCAATGTCTTTATCGAAATAGATGAAACAAATCTGAAAATGTGTACTTGTCACTGCTTGAGAGACTTATGCTCGGCAAATTTGTGAAAGTGCAATGCGATGGATCCTAGATCGCAATTACTCCCATGGTAACCACAATCTGCACAATTTTTTTCAAAATTTCGTTAAATGCCGAGCATGTTCCTCTTAGAGCAAGCGTTCTGCATATACACAATAAATTTCATTCCAATCGGTTGGATAGTATGGTATAAATTATATTTAAAAATTCCGTGGCGGCTAGGAACGTGTTCGTCATGCCCTTAAATTATATAGAAATAGATTATATAAATTTATTCATTACCTCTTATTTTCATGTCATGCCCTATCAATTTTTCCCACTGGTAAAAACGAAAATCTCGTTTCCGAAATTCGATAATTCGTAAAAAACAAATCTTTAGCGTTTTTTTCTACGCGTGAAAAATGAAATAAAAAATAGAACATTCCTTTCCACGATAATTCGTAAAGGAAAGAAAACTCGTTTCTTTTTTGTTTATCGCTTCTTTTCATTTCTGCCCATTTTTCCCTTAGTATTTTTCTTTTGTTGCTTTTGGAAACGCAGGTCCACCGCCGGTGCACCAGCTCATAAGAAACGACAAGACTGAAAAGGCACCGACGGTTTCGGTCTCGAGCGCCCCAACCTTCTCACCTGTTCTCAGGCCCGAGGATGGACATCGAGGAATGGACTCGCCGCACTCGCAAACGGGTACGTTCTTCTTTGCTATAGTCATAAAAAAATGCCCCGTAAGTCGTTGATTAAGAAAAAAAAGCAACAAACAAACAAAAGAAAAATCATGAACGTAATAATCGATAACAACGATTGTACGATATATCGGCGAATTCAACCGGACCCCGAGGATGCACGTTTCCTCGTTTGTCAGGTTATCACACGGATCATCTGCGGGAAAACGATGCTGAAGCTGTCACGGTGAAACGCTATGAAAATTCATTTTCCTTTTCGATTAAAATCGAACTTCGATGAAAAACAAAAAAAACATTTTTAACCGCGGATTTGAGCGAAGGTAAATCCTTCGTTTCGACGAAATCCTCATCGGGGATCCCCGATCCGCAGAAAATCGATCACTGCTGCAACAAGAGTGAACAAAATGGAAAACTTTTTAAACGATCAAGAAAATTAAAGAAAAAAGGGTTTCATCGGGTTCGAAGGATGGAATCTCGAAGTTATTCTTCGATGAGTGTTACGATTCTCTTTTATGTTTTCGTAATCCGCCAATCTCTCTCTCTCTTTCCATTCCCATATCTCTCTCTCTCTCTTTTTTACCACGCTTGGTTGAGCCCTGATTTGACTAACATCTAACATCGAAATATCTTTAATGACAATCGCAATTACGACGATAATAAAGGTGTCGGAAGCTGGATAAAAGAAACGCGGATAAAACGATTTGTCGAAGTTGTGAATACCTAAGCGTTATGGTGAAAACGTAAGAGTAATGGTGAAACGTAAGGGAAGAGTAAGGGTAAACAAATGGTACGAGGTAGATTTTTAACGTCGAGCTTCCTTTTTATCCATTTTATTTCCTTCTCTCGCTCCCTCTCCCTTTTTTTTTTAAAATCCTTTTGTATTTTTATGTTTGTATTTTGATTTTCTTTGTTTTGTTCAAAAGTCCTTACTGGGGAATAATGAATTCTGCGATCATCATTATCATTATTATTGTCATCCTCATAATCATCATCACCATCATCATCTTTCCCTCCCTTTCTCTCTTTTAATCTCACTTTTTACATTCTATTTCCGTTCAAAGTTATCATTATTTATAATGTCATAAAAATTCGTTTTTTATTTAACTTCTATTTTTCCTTGGCTTTTGTATTTTATCTTTTGTTATCATGTTTTACACTCGTTCAAAAGTGCCATTAGGGCATAAATGAACGCTCTCATGGTCAACCCTTTCCTACTCCTCTCTCACACTCTCTCATTCCGCGAACCTCCCGTTTTTTTAAAAAAAAGGGGGCAAAAGTGCAAAAAATGTCGAATGTGCGATAGACTCAATCCGAGTTTACCCAGCCATCATACGCGTAAGTAATTAACGAGGCTGCGTTGAGGATTTTATCGTTCCTCGAGAAAGGAAGGAAAGTATAAAAAAAAATATATATATATAAAAAATAAAAAAAACGAATTCATCGTTGAATGCCCAAAATGAAAATGCGTTTGAGAAGGGACGAGAAAAGGCAAGGGATGAAAATCGAGGAAATTTCGTGCAGACAAGCAACTTTGAGACTTTACACGATCAGTGCCGATAAATGCGAGCGATTTTTTACAACTTTGTTTCTTTCCTTTTTATTATGTTGTTGTTGCGTTTCCGTTGTTTTCACGAATCGCGAAACTCCTGTATTCGTAATTGAAAAAAGCAAAGTAAGGAAATGTTTTGCGATCTCGAGAAAAAAAAAACAAAAGTTCAAAAGAGAAATCGAACGAGGACTGGGACGACGACAACGACGATTCAAGAGACGACTGATGAGAATCACTAATAAGCTACATTACGCGTGATCTCTGTTTCAGTCTGAGCCCGAGCGTAGAGAGAAGCTCGCTAAAACTCGACCAAAAGGTACTTTGTGATTGGTTATGATGTTATATCTATCTATCCTACATTTATATATATATCGATATACGTACGTGCATATTTATTTGTGCGTCGTGATTGTTATATATATTGTCTCACTCTCTTCGAGCGCGCGCACATAAATAATAATTGTCGTTTGTTACACGAACGTATAAATCAACACCTGACACACGTTTACACGTACACGTTGCGCGGTAATTACGTGTCTACTTTTCATGTGTTGGATATATGTATTCTGCGTCGATTCAACGAAAATATATCGTGGATCGTTTAACTGGGCTATATTTTTTCTTTTTTTTTTTACTTTTTCTTTGGAGAATTTTTTAGACCAGACTTTTTAATTTTGGATTTTGTTATTTTTACAATTCGGTCACAACGATGTTCTTCTTGAACCATTTTTTAAAATATAAATGAACATTCATATTCATTCGAAATTTACTTTGAAGTAATTCAGAATTCAGTATTTCGAGTAATTTCGGGAAAATTTAGAAGAGAGCTTAGATTAATGTTTATTATAATTTATTGAAAGCTCGGTCGTGGAAAAATATAATACATAATATAGTAACAAATGAATTTCTTAAAAAAACAATAATATCAACGATACTTATCTATTTTGTAAAAAATTAAAAAATGAATATCATTGAAACATAACAAATATATGCAATACGAAATTAACAAATTCATTCTCTCAGAAAATGGTAGAATCAAAGGATACTTATCTATTTTATTGTGTAATCATGACAATGTTTTTTTTAAGAATTTCTTGGAAAATGAGAAATTGTATTTATTCAAAATTTATTTTTAATTCTTTGAGAATTTCTTGGAAAAAATAAAAAATAGATTTCTCTAAACGATATTTGTATACGAGGACTTTTTGAAAATTGTTTTATGTTTTTGTATTCACTTATTTCTTTAACAATGTAAATTGAAATTTATTGCGAACGTTTCGATCAGCTTCGATAACGCAACTGGCCAGATACACGCAAATTATTGCTTTTTACATTTTTGTGCCTTCGATATTTTGATATAATTTTTGTTTTATTCTTCAATAAATCCTTCGACAATAGCTGAGGACGCAATTTCGAAAATCTATAAAATTTTCAGTACAATCTTCCGACTGTAATAAACCATAACATTAAAATTTACAAACAATTTTATTTATTCGTTGAATAATAATTTTCAGTGCCAATTTCAAATCCACGATTTTCTTATTATTACTAATCTCCGTGTTATTTCTATTAACCATTTCTAGTATTTTAATTCATATTCTTTATTTATGTTATTTCTATTAACATCACTCCCTTTTATTTTTAATAAAATGTGTTCAAAAAAATTCGAGATCGGAAGGCTGGCAAGTATTCAAATCCTTATTGCAGCGAGATTATTTTTTTTTTTTCATTATAGTCCACAAAATAGTTCGTGCAACGTTCTGTATAGCAAATATTCATTATTATTATTTTGAAGATAAATTCTCTTCGTGCTATAAAATTTTTGAAGGTTATTCAATTATTTCTCGATTTTCCATTCACGATACGTTTTCGTTGACAAAGCGATCTGCAAGCACGATCTAATTGTGTTTCACTGCATTTTCACTGTACGACAAACTACAAATCCATTCATAATGCGGGCCTCACACGAAGAGGGACGTTTTTCAGTGCGGATAAACTACTGACTCGAACCGATTTTCAGGTTACATTTAAACGCCCCCCCCCCCCTCCACAGCTTAAAGAAAATAAGAAATATAAAATTTGAGACCCCCCAGCCCATAACACAAATCAAAATGTCAATAAATTATCTAATTAGGAAAAAGAAAATAATGCACTTTGAAAAACAATCTGACGGGAATAATTCACCCCACGTTTCCATTTCAAGGATAAAAAAACATAACTAAATGAATTAAATTTTTCTTACTTTCTAGCTATACAAAAAAAAAAAATATCCCCTTGATTCACCGAGTACTTCTAAAATTGTAATTTACTTTTTTTGGTCTTTTCTTTTTCAATGTTATTTTTATTTCATTTCTCGACAACAATGTCTTCAAACTTACGAAGCGATTTCGAAAAATCGATCGACGCGTCCAAACAATTTTCTGTTATTAAAAAAAAAATGTTTGTTATCTAAAAATTTTCTTTTGGCATCTGAAATTTATTTTCCGTATCGACAAATTTTTTTCAATATCCGAAAAATTCTTTTCCATATCTCCAAAAAAAAAAAAAAAAAATATTCGATCCCTCTAAACTGTCAAAATCAATTTCACTTTAACTAACTCTCTCAAGTCCGTAAGTGACTAATTTTCATTCTACAAACATTACGAGTCCTTCAAATACCACACATCACTAAAAACGAAAAAAAAAGAAAACAAGCAAACAAATAACATCCTCCGGTTGAAAATCGTCCCATCTCACGTAGAAGTGCCCGTATGTATGTGTTTATAAACCCCCTTAGCAGCACTTTCGTGTCATTTTATATTATTATATGTGTGTATTACGTATATTGATATATTTATACGTGTATCGAGAACGAGCCAGCACGGGACATTTTGAATGACAATAATAATAAAATACCTACAAGAATCGCTCGTTGGGATTGATTGAACGCGAATAAAAATACGTCGTTTTATATTCGCGCGCGCTCGTCATGGCTCTTGATATGGTATACTATTGGTAGTTGTGCTGCACTCTCTATATCTCTTTCTCTCTCTCTCTCTCTCTCTCTCTCTACATATACGTATTGTACGTATATATATATAAATATTCCTATGATTATATATATACATGTACACATATATATATATGTATATTTACACATTGGCCCACACCATTTATACTATTGGCATCGTTCTGGAACGTTAGCGGTTGCTTGTCTAATGTCACGTCTCTTCTCTGTATATCTCTTCTTCTCTGCAAAGTATTGTATAAATATATATATATATCTATATATATATATGTTTGTAATATTAGGTGTAGTAAAAAGAAATCCATGATTTTTCAAATAGCTAGCTTTAGCTATCTGTATCTCGCGTTCCATAAGTTCGATCGGGTTACACTAGATGGAGTTGGAAATACGAGGCTTCGTACTAAGAAATTTTAGCGCCAGTTTTGTGATTTGCTGATTCTGTAAAATCATGGATTTTTTTTACTAGACCTAATATATATATATATATATATATGTATGTATTTATATATGTATATATATGTGTGTGTGTCGCCCCACGTACGGAGTTTCAAAAAAAGACCGGTCGCAATAGAGGATTTTGTTTCTGTCGATGACGAAGAGATCCTGCCGCTAAAAAAATGTTTCGACGGTACGATGTACGGGGCGTTTCACGTCGACTCACCCTCCCAGCTCTTGGTTGATCGCACATGCTTTTCTTCGTTCGCGAATGTTTTGAAATTCGTGAAATTTTTTTTTTGTTATTTTCGCTTTTCGGAGGCGGATGAAATATTGTCGAAAGCGCGGGATTGAAAAATCGTCAAGGGCTGAAGGGTGAGTTGCCACGAAGTATTGAAACGTGTCGAAATTACGGAATTCCGCGGTCGCGGGATGATAATTTCGTTTTTGTACTACTGACTTTTTATACTACTAAATATATACGTACATATATACATATTTATTTATTTATTTGTATACGTTTAGAAAAAATGGATAGTTTACGTTTAAAAATAAAATGGTACCTCTCGATCACCAGGAGTTCAGGCCTGACGTTCGTTTGTCGATATGACGAATTAAATCGAGCCACGAAATCGTCCATCGTCAACGCAATCGTCACCAACCAACGTCCCTATCAACTTCGAATCTTTATATCACGAAGTAATAATCTAACACATATTTCAATGTTTATATACTCATATATATCTATATACATACATTTATATATATTTATATATATACATACTACATATATGTGTGTGGAAATATATATATATATATTTAAATATGCATATATATATTATATATGATGTCGATGTTGCATTAAGTGTGCTGAATTAGCCGCCTGCAGCTGTGTGCACGATTGTTGTGCGCGATTACCATTTACGTACTTGTGTTATTGTTCTGAGTACGAAAAAAAAAAACAACAACAACAAAAATCCGAAAATGTAAAAATTCCGAAAAAATTCAAGCGAAGAGCAAAATCTTGAATGCACCCCTTCGTTTTTCCAAGTCCTTCGTACGGCGTGAAACAAAATTTGGAGAAAAAAAATATTATCGAACTATCGATACGAGAAAACCCTGAAGAGAAAACGGAAAGAACGAAAAATCGAGAAATTAATAGTAGAGAAAATAGTAGAAAAAAAACGGATGAAAGAAACGTTAATCGCACACGAGTGGCGATACCTTTTTTTCTACAACGAGAAAAATGCCACGTGTTCGTACGTGCAGGATCACGAAAAAGAAACGATAATAATTTGTTAAATAATAATTCGCGCGGCAAAAGATTCCAAAAAGAATTATCGAAGAGAAAAAAAAAAAATGGGAAACGTGCTCTGATCGATTTCGACGAAATTTACGTTAATGTCAAAGAATAGTTTTCTTTCTCTTTTTTTTTCATTTTTTTTTTCTATTCAAACCATTTCTCTCGCAGATACATTTAATCAAACGTAAAACAAAAATAGAAAGAGACGAAAATCGTTTCGAGTGGCAACGAGACGATCGTTATTTTTCTTCGATCCTTATTGCCGTTCCGCTATCGCGCAATTAATAGACGACATAGATTCGAACGCGTTTCGTAATTTTCATTTATCCCATTATTATTATTGCCCGTCCGTCTGGCTGGTGTCCGTCCGTTCGTTCGATCGGCTCGCACTAAGTTACAATCGTCGTGTCGATAAAGACAATCCAGATTTCCCAATCTCTCAAATGCCAATTATCATAATTAAGCGACTTTTCATTAGTATAAGACCAATTGTGAGTAAACTAAAAAAAAAACAAAATAAATAAATAAATAAAAATCCGAACAAACAAGCTGTGAGGAAGAAAAATGTATTTATTCTCCCTGAGGTTGGGGACATGCACGGACAGACGGACGGGCGGCTTTTTCTATATATACATATATTTATATGTATATAAATATAAATTACAAAAATTTATATTCACATATTTATATATAGAAATATATTTTCATATATTTATATATATAAAAATATAAATTATAAAAATTTATATATATATATGCATATATGTATATATATACACGTATATATCTTGCTAAATGCAGCATATTAGCTCTCTTTGTCTCCCACCTGCCCTGCGCCCAGTACGCTAGCTCTCTCTTTCTCTCTCTCTCTCTTTTTTCTGTCTTTGTTGCTGTCACTGTTTCATTTGGTGTCATTGTAATGCGTCTGTCCGTTCGTCCGTCTATATGTGTATATATATATATTTATATATGTGTTTAAATATATATAGATATATATTTATTTATATATATTTTATGTATATATACATGTACACACGATATAATGATAATAATTGATATCTGTCTGTCTGTTTGTCTGTCTGTCTGTCTGTCAACCCGACCAAGCCCGAGCCCCCCCCCCCCGCCCACGCCACACCAACCCTCGTCTTGATGTCGCAAAGCCACTTTTGCCTCAACGCATACATATACCGATCAGCGGGGTGACCGCGCTCAACCTTGTTATCGTCGAGGTATGTTCCCGTTATATTTTCACAAAAATTAGCAAACTAGAAAAAAATGTGGAAAAACATCCTTAATTAATTGCCATTTAGTATCGAAGTATCGTTGGCCAATAGCACAAAATTTCATGCCTGTTTTACTTTGCTCATGAGGAAGCGACGATGTCGACAATCGAAAAAAAAAATTACATTTTTAAAAAGGAAAGAGAAGTTCTCTTTGCTAGGGTGATGGAATTTTTTTCTTCGTCGTTCCGGGAGCGAAAAATCGAGAAAGAAAAAAAAAAAATTAAACTTTCTCTCAGGCGACGAGGAACATCCCTCGAAGTTACGGTGTTTAATTTTAAAACCCTCATGAGAGCTCGTCCGCGGAAATTCACGACGGAAAAAAAGATATTTAAATAAATTAAGGATCGAAAATAATTGTGGAAAGTTCGGCAACGAAATTTAATAAAGCGCCGTTTAAATTTCCATTGTCGATCTTTTTGTATCTCGAGTAATGTTAAAATTAATTTTACAAAAATTAAAAAAAAAGAATAATCTTCATATATCCGAATTCCGTTTTATCACAAATGTATTAAACGTAATTTCCAACGACAAGCTTCTGTTACATCGTGCACACTAGACCTCTTCATTAATATTTTTACTATTATGGTTATTATTATTATTATTATTATTATTATTATCCGTATTATCTCATCAATAAAAATTCCCTTTTATGTCACTCTCACTGTACACGGCCAATGCTCTGGGTATGTCGTATGCTGGATGTGGATTACGATTGATTTTTTTTTCCTACCGATGATTAAAAATACTGAATCTTGCAAATCAGCGTTCTATGCTCCCTATGGTACTTTTAATAATTATACTATGTGACTTATACATTACCTCCATATACATACATAAGTTTATACAAATTATATATATGCAAGAAACACTTTGGAAAGCGTATATAAATGCATATGTATATAAATATATAAATATATATATATATATATATATATACGTATGTATAAATACACATAAATATAAATATATATACATATATTTGTTGCGATGTTGATGAGGTTGTTTCCTATTTGTATACGTATATTTATTTATATATATATGTATATATATATGATATACATATACACACACGAGTATATGTGAATATAATAATGATCATGGTTGATGTTGATGTTGTCGTTATCATTGGTGTTTCTTGGTGTGTTGTTTAATCGTTGTTTACCTTGCTGTTTGATGTTCGTTGTTGCACCACATATATGTTAATATATCTATATATCTATATATGGATGTCGTTGTTCGCATACATATATATACATATAAATACAATATACCTTTCAGCCAGCCAGCCTCACGCTTGGAAGTGCCTTATCTATCGAAATTAAGAATGAAAAGAAAAAAATGAAAAAAAAATCTATATATATATATATATAAATGTATATATATATATATATATATATATATCTATTCTCCCAAATGTCACAGTATCACAATTTCTCACTCGTACTCTCGCTCTTTCCTCACTCTTTTCAATCGCCAAACGATTGAACGTAACGCTATCGCTAACCGCTCGAAACGTCTCCTCTTAACGATTAATCAGCAACGTCATCGTTTTTGTTTGTTTTCGTTGATCGACACTTCGAGGGAGTATCCGCCAAGTGGACACGAACGTAACAAATCTTTTTTTCTTTTTTCGTTGTTTATCGTCAATCTCGATTCAGCCTCGGATTAACATCGACAAATCCATTTGTACCGGACATGTGTTGATTATTTTTGTTTGTTTTTTTTTTCTAATATTTACGTTTTCGCAGCAGGTGGCAGTACGGATATTTCGTTTGCAACAAGAATAGAGACGAAACGATACTTTTTTTCAGTCGTTTCGATATCTTCGGTTTTTACATGGTATCAAGGGTGTTCTCGTTTAAAATAGTATCTTCTAGTTGGAAGAGACTTAGAACCGCGAATTCGCGGTTGTCGTTTTGGCGAAAGCAAAGCTGGAGGATGGTTGTCGAGGGGGGGTTCGAGAGAGTATTACTCGCTGGAATAAACCGAACGATAATTTTGGCGATACTCGGTGATTTCAGGTCTTCACTCGCCACACGAGGGCCTCGCCAGTGGCTCCGGACAAAGCATGTCGGGTCTTGCTTACTATCAACCCGATCATCCAGCCTCAGCCGGTGTCGTCAAGTATCCGGAGAACGGCCACGATACACTCTCCGATTTCGTGACTTTCGTATGCCAGGAGGCCGAGAACACTCAGCAACTACCCCAGGTAGCTTACGGGCCCTGTAAGACCCGCGCCAAGTGTCGCACTCGAATACCTCCACTCTGTATATCGCCCACTCTTCATTTACGATCGTACTCGATCCTCGCATCAAACCTTACGCTATTTTCCCTTCTCCTCCTCCACTCACCCTCCCTTTATTTCTCATTTCGATATTCCTTATTACGAAACACTCGAATCAACGCGATATTGATACCGCCGTTCGACGATGCGGCCACGATCGATTCGTGCGTCAATGAAAAATTTGTCTTTGGCCAGAATCCTGAAGCGATCTTTTGGTTCTTGATCCATTCGATTCTCTCCCGACTGTACATTAGTCGTCCGTAGTTAGCGGTAGCAATGGAACGAACCCCTTGGGTGGTATAATAGTGGTGGCAGGCGCGACACTTGACGCGGCAATGTCCGGCCTGCACAACCCCCGTTTTCCAATCACCCTAGGCTGTAAATGTTGAACCAAAGAGAACGTCTAGACGATGTCAATTATTTGGCAAGATGTTTTCCATCTCTCTTTCTCTCTTTCTCTCTCTCTCTCTCTCTCTCTCTATCTCTCTCTCGCTCTCGCTCTCTCTATTTCTTTCGATCAATCGTTGGAACAACGAAACTTGTCTAGAAAGCGTTTGAAAGTCCAGAAACAAAAGTGTAACGACGAAGATAAAACAAAGAGTCAATTGTTTTGAGCGCCGCCCGGGGTGGATGGATCGGGCGCAAGCGGGTCGATAGTTGATCGGTGGTATGCGATTTTGCAGGCACAAATCGCCGGACAACGCGCTGGGGTGCAAAAGTTCTCACAGTATTATCCGAGCTCGATGCTACCGCCACCACCGCCTGCCCCAATGGCAAGGCCGGTCGCCATAATACGATCGACCGGTGAGCTGACGGCGACGAGCGCAGGTTCACCCCCGACCTCCTCGACCTCGCCGACCGATCCGTCTGAGCTTGGCGCCCCGGGAAGCCAGGAACAGCAGCAGCAGCAGCAGCAACAGCAGCAGCAACAACAACAACAACAACAGCAACAACAGCAAATGGCGGCCGCGGCCGTTGGCCTCGTTAGTTCCGGTTGCCAGAGTTCCGTCGATCCAGGCGGAAGAAAGAGCCCGACAAGGATACTCGTCGCGGCTCCCCATACCAGCAGGGAATACACCTTCGCTCATTTTCATTCGCAGCCTGGACAGGTGAGTTGATGTTTCACTTTGACGCTTCGGTTGATGCTTTTGCTAGCTGGATGATTATAAACCACGCTTAAGAATGGCAAATTAGTTGAACACGTAGTTGGAGATAGAGTCACTTCGGGTTTCTAGTGAGTAGAGCGTGGACGGTTGAAACTCGAATAGTATTGGATTCTGGATAAAAGGGGTTTAATTAATACACACTTGGTGATATGGAACGTGATGTGTATTTGTATATATAAAAGAACATAATTGACTGACTGACTATCTAACTCATCAACGATTTAACGTTCCCTGACCGACTGACTGACTGATTCACCAATGACTGCACAAACGATGAGTGATAGATTCATCAATCTCGAGCTAAAATCACTGAAGCTAATTTCACGATGAGAGGACTGGATTTCTTTTGTGACGTAAGCACTCACCCAGATATGATTTTACGAACTTCGTTGCCTTTCATTATTTTATCAACATTTCACTAACCGTTTCATAGTGGAAAAGAAAATCGGTATTTGACTATTTTTCCAAATCTCTACGTAGATGTTGCCCTACAATTTGTCGTTTTCTAAATCAAAATATGAAGAGCGCGCGTTCCGTTTTATCACTCCGTCACTATTGATTTGTCTCTTTTCTCGTTCTTTATGGCCTGCCAGCAAATATTCACTTATCCAACGATCAGCTCGATGTCGGGTGTAATATCACCGACGAATCTCTCGCTGTTCTCGTCACCGGTCTCGGTAACAAGACCCGTGGCGACTCAAAGAACCGTCTCGAATGTTCCGCCGCGCTGGAACACGGCGCCGTTTATAAACCTCGAGGACGATTACAACATGATCGCGCCGATAATAACGGGCACTCCCGGTGAGCCGCCTTCGACGATGGATGAGGGTGAGTTCTTTCATCGAATCCGTATATAAACGTTTCCACTTTTTCTTCTTGTCGATCTCAATAATTCCAACGAACGCCACTGTCATTTCTCTCAGGGTTTGCCAATCAAACTTCCTGCGACGAAGCATTGCCACTGTGAACATGGAACTTAGTTTTAATTGTTTGAAACAATTTTTGGAATTTTCTCAGTATATTTGCAATGAAATTCAATGGTTCCAGGAAAAAAATACATCTGTTTAACCCACCGATAATTATTCTGATTAATCCAATCCAACAATGGTAAATCTGATTGACCCAACTCAACAATCATCAATCTGATCAACCCAACCCAATAATAATAAATCTGATTAATCCAATTCAACAATGATCAGTCTGATTAATCCAAGCCACAATGATCAATCTGATTACCCCAAGTCAATAATGATCAATCTGATTAACCCAACTCAACAGTGATAAATCTGGTTGAACCAACTCAACAGTGATAAATCTGGTTAATCCAACCCATTAATGATCAGGCCGATTACCCTAACCCAACATTTATCAATCTGATTAACCCAACCCAACAATGATCAATCTGATTTACAAAACCCAACGACGATCCCAATAACAATCTGATTAACCCAATCCCAATGATCCCAACGTTTCAGTTTCCCATCCTCCACCGATCTACCGCAATATGTCCATTCTGGCGAAAGATCATCTCGTAGAATTAAAAATCAGTCTACTACTTTCAGAACGATACTTCCATCCCGTGCACACGAGCAGCGTCGTGGACAAAGGCGGGTCCGGGGGTATGATGGGGGATAACGATCTCGGGGTATCGCAGGATCCTGCGTCCCACCATCATCAGCAACACCAGCTGCAACAGCAGCAACAGCAACAGCAGCAGCAGCAAGTGATGCAGGACAAGAATGGACGGCCAAAGTCTCCTCCGTGACAGCGAACATTTGAAAATTCGAAACGTCGCGTCGTTTGCTCGCCGAAACTCGACACGAGTCTCTCGTTAATCGCGCTTAAGCTACAACTCGTCCTCCGTAAAAAATCAAAAAATCGCGATTCGATTCGCGCATTGTTTTTTTTTATCGCGATCAATGATCGGTTCGACTGAAACGGTCAACTTCGAGGAAAAAAACAACAACAAAAAAAAAAGAAAAACGAAAGAAAAAGATTTCTCGAAGGGAAGAAAAGCGAGAATTTTTACAACATGGAAAGAAAGCCGCGAAAATGAGGAAGCGAAAGGTGATTGGGGGAGCGAAAAGAACGACGGAGGATTAGAGCGGAAGAGCGCAAACTGTTCTTCGATACTTCCTGCTCTGCTCAAAAGCGTTTCAGCCGGTAACGCTCGACACGTGAGTGAGAAAAATTCCCTTTCCTTCAGGTGTCCTTCCACGCGTCCTTTCTCATCCATTTCCTGTCCTCCTCCCTCGTCCTCTTTGTAACGAACTCGGCCTCTCTTTGCCCCCGGTTATACGACACATTATTTATACGTAGAAAGGTCTTCCAGCGAGAATTCTCCCGAGAGATCGCAGCGATCTCCCTAAATAATTATCTAGTGATACGAAAGGTTAAATAAGATCAGGAAAAAAACAGGAATGTATCGTTTATGCGAAACGGAATTCAAACACGAACAAAGACACACACGTACACGCGAAACATTCGTTTAATTGGGCAATTAATCGAGGAGACGTAACGCGCCTCCGCGGAGAGATAAGTAAATATAAATTTGCAAAAAAAAACAATAAACAAAAAAACAAATTACCTTGATCGTTCTTGAGCTTTGTTGCTGATGGATTTTGAAGGAACTCGAAAACGACAGAAAACGTTTGGGCGGTAAGTGAGGGTTGGTAGATTTTGTTGAATTTCATTGGCACGTGAGATCGCAGAGAGCTCTGAAGGGACTGAAGCAATTATTTGTTTTTATTGCAGCAAAGCAGTCTTCGAGTTTTTTCGTAAAGATAGAAATGATGAGTAAAGAGATTCAAGGTCAACTGAATTTTATCGTCAAGGAGATTCGTCGTTTTAACTAACATCGATGGAATCCCTACAACTGTAGATAGTTCCATTTACAGTCCGAAATATCTGAGAGTTACTACGAAACGTTCCCGAAATAAATGAATTCAAAGTTTTATTATTATTATTTTAGAAATTCAATAATTCTCTACAAATATCCTACACATTTGTGGATATTTGTAGAGTTTTTTTGCCAACAAAAACATCGATTTCATCATCGGACGTGTCCCTGAAGGATCTCCGGATTTAATCGTTTTTACATTTTTCATTATTTTTACGTTCGAAATTACTTTCGAATATAAATACGACGTTCCTACGATGGATATCGTGGATATCGTTTCGCTGTATCGGTCTGGTGGTCCCTGAAAATCCTCCATAAAATGCTCAGACCTAGTGTCAGTTAAATCGATAAAATTGCTGATCCAATCATCAGCTGCTCCCTTTCCGCCCTTTGAGTCCAGCTAGACGAGACAACAAAAACAAAAGTAATGAAAAAGAAAAAGCAAAAAAGCTCACGTACCTACAAACCCAAACATACACGAATACACGTACATAATAATTCATATTTGATACTGAGCGTAACTGAAAACAAACAAACAAAAAAGTCAGAACCTAACGCAAAGTAAATGCCAAAAGCAGACGAGAACGAAAGAAAAAAAAAAGCAGTCAACATAACTGAAATACCACCGAAAGAATCGCGTTTCGGTCACTCTTATCGCGCAAGCTAATGAGAAAAGTGGGGTACTGTAATTAATTAGTTGCGCAGAAAACTTAAAGTTTTCGCTTTTTACGAGTACGAGAATAGAGTGCAAAATAACGAAAAGAAAATAATATTTTACGAAAAGGAACGTTGTCCTGACTCGTCGAACTTCCTAAACGTCACAACATGCTTGCGAACTCGAGCGGACGAACAAAAAAAAAATGTGTAAGCGCTTGGAAAAGAATTATACGCGCTACGAGGAATGGAAAAATGAAGAAAAAAAACATACACACACACAGAAAGCACAGACACGAAGTGTAGAAATAGGAAGCTCGAGTTTGTATTTTTTTTATATATGCATACGTATGTGTGTGTTTATATATTGATATTTGACGGTCAATCGACCGTCGATTGACCGTCACCCTTTCAAACAACGTTATTACGAAAGAGAAGTGACAACTGTGCTTCGCTATTATTTTTTACGTTTAATCAGCACTTGCCAAATGCCCAATTAGAATTTCCCAAACCTTAAAGCTCTAACGAGCTATTTCTTATTTTTCCAAACAACTCGGTATCAGTATTTTTACACATACAGCAGCTATTACGAATGTCAATGTGTTCCTGAAGAAACCTAAAAACAAAAAATTATTTTTCTGATAGCTGCAATTCGTGTAAAAATAATGAGACGAACATTCAACGAAACGTACGTTTGCATTGCGTTGATTCATACATTTAATAATAATTTAATCAGGACAAGAGAAGGAACGATTTAAAAAGTTAAGAATTGTCAAATTTCGCGAGCCCAAATTTGTCACAATTTTTCTCGTACCCAAGAACTGGCTTCTTTGGCTGGGTTGGATTTTAATATTTTTTCGACCCAATTTGAAAATACATTCAAATTTATATACAAATATACACACACACACATACACAGGCAAACTTGAAAGGGTGCTCGTCCTAATAATAAAATTAACAATAATAATAATAAAAATAACAGTAATAATAATGATGATGATAATAATAGCAATAATAATAACAATAACAACAATAATAATATATCGCGAAGGCTGTTAGCAGAATACACTGTATCGTCCAAACTACAATTTAGGTAAGACAAAGAGAAAAAGAAAAACAGCCCTTCCAGCCTCCCTCGATTACCTTTTCCCTCAATTGTCCCTGATTATTGATAATTTTGAATTTTAATTTATTTCTTAGCTATGAGTTTTCTAATGATAAGAGTGCATGAATATCGGATTGATTGAACGAGTAGACCTTCGTATTATTTCAGCACGCGCAGCGTTCACGTACGAATTCGCATTCAAGATAATTCGTCGAACTATCCCGAGCAAGCAAACGAAAAAAAGAAGTAAGAACCAAAAGAAAAGTTGCGTAACGTTTGCTTGCGGTACGTTGATTTAATAATGAGTTCGAAGACTTGTGTTACGTTAAATTCGTACGAACGAACGTTCGTTAATCGTCACTCGATCAAAATAAGACATTGATCCCTCAGTCGCGAGCGTTGTTGAATTCATTTTGTTTTTGTTAATATCGTCGTTGTTGTTGTTGGTGGCATTGTTGTTGTTGTTGTTGTTGTTGTTGTTGTTCACACGATGTTGTTGAAGATGTGATTTAATTTTCGTTTTTCGTTCAATTTCATTCAGCAATTAACGCCTAACGGTCGACCGGTTTTCGTCGATCCGAAAAACTTGCTTTCTTCGTTTCTCGTTTCGATTGCTTCAACGTACATCCCTCTTAATTTCTTCCCGTAATCCCTCTTTCCATTGTTGATGCCTTTCTTTTTTTCTCGTTTCTTTCGACCCCTCGATTATCAAGGTCGGCGAATACGCGACCGAAGACGAGTACGAAATACCGTTAATTTGCTATTAAAAGGGAATTTACGAAATGTTCATTTATGAAGTTATGAATTTTCATTTATGAAATTACGAAATTTCATTTAGCGACGTAACGCTGGATACAAAAATGCTGCTTCGCACTACTATTAATTCTACTATTACTGTAATTACTAATGACGTAATATTATTATTATTATTATTATTATTATTATTATTATCATTATCGTTATTATTATATCCCCTTATAAGTAATACAAAATGATGATCATAATAATTCTTACTGTCATCCGCAAAACCGCTCCCCATATTGACAACTATTATTACCCTCAGCCGCCATTCTTGTCTACGGAATTCAAATTTTTTCGAAGCCCAGAATATAACAACATCGAAAGGCGGGGAAATAAACTCCCAATTATGTTAATCGGAACAGTGATGATTTCGATCTTTTGTTTTATTTTAGTAATTTTTTTCGTTTTCGTTAGTAAGTCGTAAGATTCGATCGTTTCGTTGATCGAAATCGAAGCAAGGGTGGTCGCCCTTGATTCCGTCGCACTCGCGAAACGAACGGTGAAAAACGCAGGATTCGGTAAAATTTTTGTTTCCACTAGCAAGAAATTGGATTTGCCGATTTCCGTAAGTTGCGCCTTTTTCTATACAATTAGTCAAATATACATTTGGAAAATTAACGTATTTATCATTCGAAAAATATATGATTATTATATTTTAATTTTAATTTCGAAAGTTAATATTTTTATCGGGCCGAACCTTTTCGTTTTCTTTCTTTTTTTTTTTTAATAGATTATACAAAACCGCACAAAGTCATTATTATTTACACTAGTTCAGGGTAAAAAAGCATAAATAAAAAAAAAAAAAAAAAAAAAACGAGCAGTCACTTCACACAATTATTGACCTCGAAACAAAAAAAAATCGTAAAAAACGTATGAAAGAGAACGTTTTTCGATAAATTTGTTGTTTTCCTTCGAAAATGATTTGGCGACGAGCAAGGCAGAATCGCAACGTAATTTGTACGTTTTTTCGAGTGTCTCGATTTCCTCGTGACATCCGTTGTTATCGCTATTATCCCAAACATTATCCAACGCTACGTAATTTACTAACTAACGGTTCGAACACCATTTACTACTAAATAGCTGATCTGCTAATATAAGAGAGAAGAGAAACGAGCGCTAACTATTACGTATAATTGTGAAGAATGAGAGAGAGAGAGAGAGAGAGAGAGAGATAAAAAGCAAAATAAAAAGAGTGGGCACGGAGCCCCAACCAACCCCAATTAACTAAAAAAATATCAGTAATTAAATGACGCGAAGAGAAAATAAAACAAGTAATACTCGCTGTAGCTCATACGTGACGAGAGACGGAACAATGTAAATATCTATAACGAAAGTGCTGAATTAAATTTAACGATATAAAATTAGCGTATATGCGGGCGTACCGCGCAAAACTGAAAGAACGAAAGTCGCGTATTGGGCTTCGAGAAATATATATATACGATTCAAACGAAACGACAAAAATGAAAAAAAAAAAAAACAACACGAATAGCCGTAAGGAATGAGAAAAAAAAACGTAGGCTTAGGGTATGTTGAGAAATATAATGGAATTTAAAAAAAATAAAAAAATTGATGCCAATTAAACACAAACTGCGGTAAGATAGGAAGTATCGAGAAGTCGTAATTGTAACGAATGTTTTTTCTACGGAAAATTTAAGGAAGTAATATTAATGATAATGTCAAAACTATTAATAATAATAATAATAATAATAATAATAATAATTTCTCAATAAATATTGAGGAAAAATAAAAAAGAAATTATGTCAATGCACTCGTCAGTCTTCGTCACGCGGCAACAACGAATCGAAAAAAAAACGAAAGATAAAATGTTTTATTTTAATTTTTTTTTAAAGAGAAATAAATTAACAGGGTGGCCCGGGACAGTGTACCATAACTTTCCTTACGTTATCGCTGTTCACTATTATTTTACTCCGCTTCGTGATCAACCGAGTTATCCGGTCGGGGAAAAAAATTGTTGAACTTGCAATTTTTTGTTTCGCGCTCGTGTAGACTCGATATTATTCCTTCTCCTTCGCAACTCACAGTATCGTCATGTGATTGGTAGGAAGAGAGAAAGAGAGAGAGAGAAAGAGGAAGAGATATTGATTGAATGATTGATTGATTAAAAGAAAGAGAGGGATTTGTGTGCGCATGAGAGTGCGAGAGAGAGGGAGAGAAAATTAGCAAAAAAAAGGACAGTAGATACTAAGTGAACGTGAAATTCGTAATAGTCGAACAATCTTAGAGCTTTGCGACTAGAGAATTGAATAAAGTGTATAGAACGAGTTAACGTGTCAATAATAATTAAGGTTTCGTATTAGTATTAGACATTTGGTCTTCAGATACATTGGAAACAAAAAAGACTGGAGAGCAAATTTTTCAAAATTTGTTGCGAATGCGAACAAATGATGGTGACGGGGATGGGAAGGGTGGGTTTGAAACTGGAAGAGGAAAAAGTGTGATATATAACCGGAAAAATAATTATCGAGACATTTGTTTGATAGTCCCGCTCAATCTTTATAATTTTGCTATGAAAATTAGTGAGAGAGAAAGAGAGAGAGAGAGAGCTCGAGGGAGGAAAAGGAAAATACCGAGGAAAAGCGCAATGCCAAAAAAAAAGATTTGGGAAACGAGAAATGTTGATAATTTTGCTAGAAGAATTAGAAAAGAGCGAAAGAGTAAGAGAAAGAGAGAGGGAGAGAGAGAGAGAAAGATCGAGAACGAATAAATGAGTGCGCGTGAGAGAAACTGATCGACAAATTTTCGCGAAAAAGAGTCCATCGGGTAACGAGAGGCCCCTTGTACAGCGTCTCGAGCTGCCTTGAACCGAAAGTGCATTATTAATAAAAAAAAAAAAAAAAAACAAAAAAAAATACCAAAGAGAAAATTCCCAGGAAGCATGACAGAAGAGGCGGAACTTTCTCGATCTTGCGAGTAGTGAGCGAGAATTTTTCTACGTACGTTAGTCGTCCTCGTGACTTTTTGGGGGAACGAAAGAAAAAAAAACAAAGAGGTTATTAAAAAAGAAAAAAAAGAAAGACAAAAACTCATTCTGTATCATCGATCGAGTGTGCGTTAAATTTTAGGCGTTAGACGCGATAGGAGAGGAGAGGACAACGAGAGACAGAAACAAAAGAAAAAATAAAACAAAACTGTCGAAGAGACTTGGACAAATTCCGAAGTCATCCCGGTCACCCCATTTTTCAATCGCGAACCTTGAGACCCGAAGAAATGAGAGCTCGCGTGCAGTTGACTGATAGCGTAGACGAGGACATACCGATGAGAAGTGAGATATTATGCGAGACGAAACATGAAGAAGAAAGAACAACAACAAAAAAACACCACCAACCATAAAATTTATGATCGTAAACGAAAATAAAAAAAAAAAACAAAAAAACAAAAAAAGTAATAATAATAAACAAAAAACAGTTATAAGTAGAGCTTTATAACGATTCGCGAGCGAAATGAAAGAATATTTACGCAAACAAGACAAAACAAAAAAAAAATAAAAAAATAAACAAGAAAATGAAAAATTAGAGATCGCGATAGGAGAATCGCGGACTTTGTAAACGAATACAAATTTATATTATACACGAAGCTAAAGCGTAATTTGATGAGACAACGAGCGTGTAGCGATATTAATTGTAACGAGGGTATAGCGCGAGGAGATGGGCGGTGTCGTTATCGGCGAAAATGACTAAAGTACGAGGCAATACGTTTAAAAAGCAAAGCTGATAAGAGCAACAGCGGAAGAAAGGAGATAAACGTTGACGACGATTATGACAGCAACAACAACAATAATAATATTAATATTAATAATAATAATAATAATATTAATAATAATATTAATAGTAATTAATAATAACGATGATAAGTAGGGCGATTATTAATAATACGGCAACACTATAAATTAATTATAACAATATACATATATTATAATGAAATACAATGATATATTTATCGAATATTTATTGAGCAAAAAAATAGCACATTTCGTAGTACGGTTGTACAAAGTAGGTAAATTGCGGGAGAGAGAAAGAAGAAGAGCGAGTGAAAAAGAGAGAGAAAGCGGAAGTGAGAAAGACCGAGAGAGAGAGGGAGAGAATCAGAAAAAGAGCGAGAGTCAGAGAGAGCGAGCGGGAGAGAGTCAGAGAAAGGGAGAGAGTGAAGAACAGAAAAACTTTTGGGAAAACAGTAATTAATGAGACACCCGTGAAAAGACGAAAAAAAAAAAAAAAAAAAAAACAAAAACCTCTGGATAGAAAAAGAAGAAAAGAAAAAAAAACCCAAGTGAACAAAGAAACGTAACGGCTGTACGTTTTGGTTTTTCCTCTCTTCTTTTTGTTTTCTCATTTCGTTTGTTGTCTTTCGATCCTGGCAGTCCGAAATTATGTATTTTCGTTTCGCGATCAATTTTTCTGACGATCGCGGAACGAGGTTCATGTTGTATATCAGGGATTAGACTAAATAGTATAATGCGCCGCGGAAGTAAAGGGTGGCAAATCGGTGCAAACGAACAACGGCTCTTTTCACAATTCGCGATGTTTCTTTGTTTTATTTTCATTGTTTTTTTTTTTTTGGTCTTTTGGGTATGCGTGAATGCATAAACTCCAGGGGAAAAAACGATAATTGTGAGCGTATAAAACCGTGATAGCGATAAGTGAAGAAATTTACAATTAACAAAAAAAAAGAAAACAATTTCAATAAAACGAAAACAACGAGCCACCTGCGAAACCTCTCCCTCAACGAGACTCGTGAGCGATGATACGAGGGAACGAGAGAGGAGAGTGGAATGCGAGAAAAAATAATTACTCGGGTGAGGATCGTTTGTCACCTTGCCGCGCCAGTTATACGTTGTGTCCATACTGTCTCAATTAATAATATGTATTATATATCCGACAATATTGATTATTAAAATTCTTAATACATAAAATCGGGAAAACTATACGAGATATCGATATGAATCCAACGCCATTATTTAAGTTAAGGAAAAACCTTGTCCAAACACACCCATTGAATCTCTATACTATATAAGAAGCTCACTCTACGAGCTTAATATTTCGTGATTTTTGAGATTCCGGAAAAGTGGCCGGGGTAGTCGAACATTTTTTTTCTGTTTTAAAAGTATTAAAAGGGTCTAAATAATCGGAAATTTTCAGCTGATTACGAATATCAATGAATTATCGTCGAAAACACTGCACAGAGCAAAAGAAATCGTGATTTTAGATGTTTTTTACAATTTTTTCATGGGAATTTTGTGTTTTGATGGAAATGAATGGTAGATTCGTTCTCAGGAGATAAAATTACATCGAAATGGGCCAATAAAAAAAATATTAAAAATCAAAAATTTTTTTGGATTTTTGAGGGATAAACGTTTTTTCACTAAATCATCGATAACTTTTTTTTCTTTAGGATTTGGGACTCCACTTTGTGCCCAATCTCTTCGTTATGATTTTCTCTTCAAATTGCTTTTTTAATCATCGATATCCGATGGTTTTTCGATTTTTGGCAGAATTTCAAAGTCGGACCATCGATTTTTGCAAATTTTTCTATACATACCCCTTTGCCTCTTTTTTTCCGATTTTTCAAGTGGACTTTCCGGGAAAACTATAAAAGATATCGATACGAATCCAACGCCATTATTTAAGTT